>VDFB02000013.1:0-91098 GCA_007258455.2 Sequoia sempervirens | reverse complement strand
CAGTCATGTTGCCTCTGGGTCTCTAGTTGGTGATACTCTTGTGAGAATTTTTCTTTACAAGTATATTGTAATCTTTGTGTTTTTTGAATAATATATTAGGCAACTTCTGGAATGTGGGGTTTTTCTCTCAAAATGGTTTTCCCCACATAAATCAATGTGTTGTGGTACACATTTATGTTTATTTTTTATTATTTTTCTAACTTTTGAAAAGATATGTAAAGTTTTGCATTATCCTCCTCTCAATATTAGTGTAGGAAGTTGTTCTGCTACCTTAGCTTCCTTACAAGTGGTATCAAAGCCTGATCACCTTTGGTTTCAATTGTGAGTTGTTGGGTTTTTTGAACTAATCCATAAGACTTGCTTGAGAAAAAAATGGAGATGTTGAGAATATTTGTTCGTGGAGACTTGCAAAGTAAGGAGACACCAAGCAAAAAAATAGAGAATTTAAGTGAGATAAAGAAAAAGGATGGGAAGGTGAAGAAAATTGATATTGAGCAAGAGATAGAATATTTGAGGCAAGAATTGGAAGAAATGAAAAAAAGAATGAATCTTGAGATGCAACAATTACTTGAGAAATAAAATGGTTGGCATTTACCAATAAGAAAGAGGATAAAGTGGCCTATCAAGAAGATCATTCAGAGGAGAAGAAGGAAAAAGAGGAAAACAACAAGAATGGATGAGTTGCAAGATATGTTGAAAGGAGGGTGCTAGAAGCATCTGAAGAGACAAGAAAATCTTGTGTTTTTGAAACTAAGCCTTTGTGTGAGTATGTGTTTACAGGTGCAACAAATGAAAATGAAGATGGACAAGGGTACGAAGAAAAAGAAGTGAATGTTGATTGTTATGCACAATATGGTGAAAAAGATGAGGAAATGGTTGCAATTTTTGATTTTATGGATGATTTATATGCTGACATATTGTGTTTTAATGATGAAGATGAAGACATAGACGGTGGTACTGAGGCATATGAACGAGAACTCACATTTTGGTACCTTGAAGTTGAGAAGATGTTCAATAAAAAATGGTGCAAGAAGAAGAAAAAGGATCCAAGGAAAGTTGTAGAGATGAAGGAAAAGTTTCCAAAGAATTGGAAGACCAGAGAGAGAGAGAAAACCTACACTCAAGTGGACATGAGTTTTTCTTCCCCTTGGGAGTATGGTGCAGGAGCACCCTTGATGCAATTTTAAGCTATATTGTGAAACTTTGGTTTTTGATTTGTTTTGGATTTTTTGATGTAAATAAGGTCATTTGAGACCATATTAAGTGGTTTAATACCATTTTTTGTCATTTGGTGAAATTTAGGCAAATATTGTAAAAATTGTAAAAGTTGCTCAAAAAAGTTGTCAAGCAACTTGTCAAAAAGTGTCATTAAGGTGTTTTGTCAACAAAATAATCAAAAGGTGGTTGAAAATAGTTGGTATTGGTTGGAAAAGTATAAGGAAACCCTCCAAAACTCGAATTGGGGGTTGGATACATTGTTTTTGAATTTTGGTGAATGAAAACCTCAATTTTGTGTGCATATTTTGATTCTTACATTGTTTTCAGGCTGAAGTTGTGCATTGTACGGCCTGGTATGGCCTGATATCAAGGATTATAATATATTGATGGAAATATATTTGTTTCTAGCTTACAATTATCTTTGTCTAATTGAATTTCATTGATTTGTGTGGGAGTTATGATCATTTTGGTGAGACTTCCCTATTCTAACAATATTGTGCATAAATTACAGTCTGAAAAATGTGATGGTACATATTGTACAGTCCATATTTTGATTTGAAACCAATTATATTTTTTTTCCATGTGAATATAATTTCATATTCTTCAAGTCTCATCAAATTTTATTAAGATTTGAATAAGTTATGACCATTTTTGTGAGGGCAGGTATGAACCCTACCTAGGGTTTGCAATTTTGGGAAAAATGCAATAAATTTCTTTTCCACTGTTGGATCTTCGTAAAAATTGGAGGGAAAGTATGTAATTATTTTATCCTCAATATCACCGAAGCGATTGGCTTCATTATTTTTTTTTTAAGTTATTAATGACAATTCGTTGCATTAAACTGTAGGTTGCCATGGCAATGTTTCCAATGTGATCTAGAATGCACTTAATCATTGTTTGAGATGAATCGGTTTATGAAAGTTGTCAAGTGAATCAAGTTTCTTACATTTTTTCATTTTTGGTGATGGATCATTGTTTCACTTGTGTCAAGTTGTGCTAAGTGTTGGTTGCTCTTCATCACAAAACCATGTGCTAAAGACCACTAAAGGTTAATCCACTAACTCTAACCCAAGAACTAGTTTAACCCAACAAACCCCCCCTTACCACCTGGGAGATCTCCTCTCTTACCAAGCCTTTCCTTTCATGGATTGAGCAAGCCATACCGAGTCTTACAACCATCATCCCAAATATATGTATTAAATTTTACATACAACTCCATTTTTAGTTTCCACGTCTCATAACTAGATCCATTGAATCTTTCAATATCTAGATGAGAAGTAGAACTAACTATAACACACTTATTTTACAAATCTTCAATAACACAATTGTAAAACCTCCCACTACAACCAAAAAACCTTCAAACTTTTAAGAGAAAGGCGTCCCAAACTCTACCCAACTATTAGGTCTAATACCAAATGTTGAAAAATGGAGGTAATATTGTAGCTTCAAACTTGTAAACCTAAGAGACTATAGATTTAATTAAGTGTTCTTTGTAACAATTCTTTGTGTATGATTAATCTGTTTAGATCAATTTTATCAATTGTAGAAAGAGACAAAAGATTGTAGAAGAATGAGACAAGAAGATAGAAGTGACAACATATACGTGGAGAAACCCTTTCAGGAAATAACTCCACCAGAATTAATGGTTCTTGTATTATTTAACCTTAGAACAAGATTACAATAATACTATATCAATCCTTGATTGGTATCATTGATTTCCTTCGACAATCCTTCTTTTCAACCTAAAATTAAACTCTCATACACTTGCTGCAATTACAAGCTATCCATGCATTCCATGTGACCAAGCATGAATCTACACATCCCATGCCATGCTTCAAACCCTCACACATGCACAAGCTCAACCTACAAACCTGCTACAAACTCTGATGCACTTGTTGCAATTAATAGACAATTAATGAGCATGTAATCTCAATAAGAGTTGTACAAAATAAGAGCATAAAGCTCCTCACAAAAATCTATGCCTAGATTGGGCAAGTAGAGTGCCAACATGTAATCTGAATTCAAACCAATGTCTTCCTCAATTTAGGCACCCCAAACTGAACGTTGGTCAAGAAAATATCTTGGAAGCTCCACCTCAAAGTTGGCACCCAAGAATGGGCCCATTTAACTGAGCCTTGTAAATATCTTCTCACACAAAAGGTGTTAACTCAAAGATACCAACTTGGGTGCCCAAGGTGGTCCCAAGTCAATCTTAGTTAACTGAAACATATCTCTCCACCAATTCATGCAAACACTATGCATGCTTGATCATCCCCACTTAACTAAAAGTATCCACCTATTATCTGTCATGCAACTCAAGTCATTAGTCATGCAACTCAAGTCAACTAAAGTCAACTAGCATTCAACTCAAAATAACTACATGCAACTGAAGATAACTAAACCATGAATTGAACTAAACTGAACTAAACTAAACTAAATTGAACTAATACTGAACTAAACTGAACTAAACTCCACTCATTTAAATATCAATCCCTAATTTTTAGGATCTAAAACATGCATTACTGAAGTGTTATCAATCCTCCAAATAGTTAACTTAAAGAAGGTGGGTTCCACCTTCCATGTGGGTGCCCCATGTGCTCCTATTTTGTAGGAGCTCTTCTTGGACGTCCCCACATGTTCCTATCATTTAGAAATAATTACAAATGTCAATTTACATGTTCATTTCATTCAAATTTAATCTCTTTCTAATCCTAGTGTTGGGGAACACTTTCCAAGGACTTAGGAGATATATGAAATATGTTTAAGATTGCAATTAAATGGCATCCTATTCCCGATAGTATTTCCCTAGAAAGAAACCCTTTAATGAGGGCATTATATTATATTTGTGCATCAATGATGTAGTATGAAAGTCTAATAGTTGTTGTGTTACCTTTGAATCTCTAACTGGTGATACTCATGTGAGAATCTTGCTCTACCAATATATTGTAATCTTTGTGATTTTTGAATAATATGTTGGGTGGTTTTTGGAGAGTGGGGTTCTTCTCTAGAAAGGGTTTTCCCCACGCAAATTGCTAAGTTTTGGTATGCATGATATTTGTGTTTATTTATGTTTAGTTTTTGTAATTGTTGCAAAGATATGAATTTTTTACATTACCCTTCTCTCAAGATTAGTGTAGGAGGTTGTTCCACTACCTTAACTTCCTTAGAAGTGGTATATAGCTTGATCACCTTTGGTTTCAGTTGTGGGTGTGTTGGGTTTTGTGAACTAATCCAAATTTAATGGGAGCTTATGCAAAAGAGACCTTGTGATCTTGTTGTTGGAATTTTTAAATGGAAAGTGTTGATGTGTTTTTTATGCACTTCTCAACACAAGTAATGCATAGGTACACTACCTCTCTTGAAAGGAAATTTCCAACAACTGGTTGTTGAAAATCACCCCAAGGTCTCTCGGGTGTCAGGTCATGACTCGTATGGAATTCCTCAATTAATGTTTGATGTGATTTTATTGGTAATCACAAGGAAAAATTGTGAAGCTAGATGTGAGATGGATCTTGAAATGGAGTTCCTAAGATGGGAAGTTGATGTGCACTTTGCTGCAGGTTTGAACAATAATCTAAAACTCCAATGTTATCTTGGGATTTAGCTTTACAATGCGCAATGAACCTTAGCGCAGGCTATTTCTAAAAAAGAAGAAGGAAAAGGTAGGGAAGAGAAGAGGTTCCTGGATCTACAACTAACTATGAACAATGATTATGGAGAGTTCTACTGTGGACAACTTCCTTCAACCAAAATTTCACTTATTCAGAAAATTCACAGTATCATGAAATTTGTGCTATCTTCTAAGGTCTGCAAATATTTTACCATTCATTCACCATATGCATGCATGAACAAAGATAAAAGTGTGGAGAAACTTTGAATTTAAGTCTAGACTAACTTTACACAGCCATCTACCAGCATTAAATAGCAAAAAGAATGGACAAAGAAGGCATCTACATAGCAGGAATCTTCATAAACATTGAACAACATTACTAATCTATCAAAGCAATCTAAACTATGAAGAACAACAAATAAAATCCAACTAAATCATCTAACTATGGGAGATGAATCATGAAACATGTGAAGAAAGTCAGAAATCCACCAAATTCAATGTATTTCTATTATAATTTTAGCAACATGTCATTACAACAACTCAACTCTCTCTTGAAAATGAGAGGAGACCCCCTATTTATAATGTCCAAAAAGTAGAATGAATGGCCAAGATTGATTTTCATTGTGTGGCCAAGATTCATTACAAACTAGGGTTCCACCTACCCCCAAATATATTAAATTTTAAAAATACATTCTTGTCCTTATCCCTATTTTGTCTTCTAGTGGCAACATTGTAGCATTTTGTCTTTTTTCCAATTGTCTTTGTTGTAACTATTCTTTAAGGAGTTCATCATTAATAATAGGGTTCCCTTCTTGTTTCTTCAAAGCAACATACTCCATGAACTTCAAGATCAACGGTTGGAGCTTATCAATTTCCATAATCTAAGATTGTAGCACTTGGTAACCCCATTTTTTGGACTGGTCGGCGAGCTTTTCCCAGTCTTCATCATACTTGGCAATGTGGTCTCTAAATAGTTCATATTGGGTGAAGGCTCATGCGGAAAAACTCATGAAATTGGTGGTGATCTTAGTGGACATCCCATCCTCCATCTTCTTTTGGAAATGAGGCTTTATCTTTTCTAGATCAATTTGGACAACAGGCATATCATATCCCATCATTAGCTTCAAATATTGAATACAATCTGCTCTAACATCCTTGGCCCAATCGATATCTGGATCTACCCTATAGAGTACCTGCTCCAATCTTTCCTTTCGATTTTCAAAATCCATGCTCCACGTCTCCACGAGCCAATGATCATCCTCTTTGGTGAGCTCCTCTTTCCAAGTTTTCTTTGGAAACTTGAGGATGGCCTCAATTTTTGGGTAAGTAGACCCGTATATCCTCGGGAAATCCATACAGAATTTCCTTGTGCTTTCAAGGGATCTTTGTAACTCCAAGAACTTTTTTGTTGTCCTGACAGCCTGACTAATGCCCATGTTTCCAACATATATAACCTGCTAGAACTAGTCCTCTATGGTCTTAGCTAAGTTCTTTCTCTTTTCAAGCTTGTCTATTTGTTCTTTGGAAAAAAAATGTGGTGGGGCCAAAGACGTGGTAGGCAGTTCCTCTGCTGATGACCACTATTGGATGTAAGCTGTCAGATCAGCCACTTGTGCCTTGAGTTCTTCCTTTGAGATCTTATCTTGTTGTATTAGATGCACTACCATGGTGACGAACTCCTGAAGTTGATCCACTTTTTTTTCTCTGGTGGTCGTCCCCAAGTTGATAGTGGACACATTATAGATTATTCCCTCTTTTCCCACCATCGATGTGGCTACTTGCACAGTTCTAGATCTAGAAGTATCCATTGTCATCTTGGATCTAACTTTGGGCTTCTTTTCTTTCTTAGTGTTGATTTGTGCCCGAGCTAAGATGGCCTCTAGCCTCGCTCTTGGATTACTTAGGACAAGAGCTTTCTTTTCAAGTTTCTTTTCCAGCCATTCAAGCATTGAGGACTTTTCTTTTGGTGATTCATGATCACCCTCCTCTTTGTCTCTTCTGATTTCAATCTCTTTATCTTTGGGAGCTTCTCTCTATGTCCTTGTATCTTCTTCTTCTTCATTAGATTCATGGACGAACACCATGAATTTGATAGGGGACTTAGTGGGCAAGCGTTCTCTAGGAATTTTCTTTTCAACATCTCTTTCTTCCTTTTCTTTCTTTTCTACATCATGCTCGTGTTCCTCAGGCTGCTCTGTTTTAGGGCTCTTGTCAGTTTAAACCTCTTCTTCTAGTTTATTTTCTACTCTATCCTCCTCTTCCTCACGTGGAGGTGGCACATCTTCATACTCTTTCTTTTTCTATTCTTCTTGCCCTTCGAAGAGAGGCATCTCGTCATTGTTCTTGGAGCATTCTTCTTGATGTTCACCTATTGGAAGTACCATGCTTTCTTCCATTTTATCATCTTCTTGTCTCCCTTCTTCTAAGGGTAGCCTTTCTATTTCCTCTTTAGCATCCTTTAATTGTTAGGCCAGTTCTTCCTCAAAATCAGTGTCAAATGTTTGTACAATCTCAATACTGACATCCCTTTCTCCACTGCTCTTAGAAGACTCTGTCTCTTCTCCTTCACGAACTACCTTACCAATTTGCAGATGTTGATGTTCTGGATGTTCATGGTAGTCATTTGCTTCCTCCTCCAATGATTTTGTGGCTTCCCTCTTCTGTCTCTCCAACTCCTCAGATGTTTCTATTGTGGCTCTCATTTCAGAGGGCTCAATTGGGGGCTTTGAGACAAGAACATTGGTGAGAACCTAGGCTTGGGCGGCCTAGATGGATGGGTTCATTAACACTTCAAAAATTTTAGAGGGGGAACTCTGCATATGCCATGAGAATTATTTTGGAAGGGATAGCATCAGTATAGGTATTGTTGTTGTTTCCAATGAAAGGGACATAGTTGGAGACATGTAGGCAAAATAAAGTAGAGAGGTGGTCGCGAAAGAAGAATTAACCACCACAACTAGTCTAGTCGGTGAAGAAGAGGCAAGGTGGACCGAGATGTCCACCACAGGTGGGGAAGAAGCCACCATGGCTTGAGAATTCAGTGGAAGAGAAGCAATAGCGAAGGTAGCAGGTGGGGAATTAGGTGGATCAACCTCCATTTCCTCTCCTTCGTGGAGTGGATCTTCTTGTATAACAAGCACTGTAGTGGTACTGCCTGACCTTTTGTGTTTCTTGGAAGGTTCACCTTCTGAGGCTTTCCTTGCATATACCTTCGGGTTAGGCTGCTACTCCTCAACCTCTTTTCTTTTCCTAGAGCAAGTGAGTGGAGGAGACTTTGAAATCTCTCTTGTTGAAGTAGTAACTGTCCCACTTGGCTCACTATCGAGCCCTTCATAAGTCAAGATGATCCCTTGTTGTTTTAATTGGGCAACTTTCCCATTAACCCATTCTCTCGTATGAGCCTCAACGAGCTTGGTTATAGTGTCGAGGTCATGGACCTCTTGTTCATCCCAATCTATCAATGGCAGCAGTAGGCTAGCAACTACATTGTATCAAGGATCCATGATGGTGCTCTCATTTTCCTCCACTTGATATGGCACTAGGAACAAGTTGACCTTTTTCACAAAGTATGCGGTCATCCGCATGTAATGCCTCATCCACACCTCTTTGTTATCCTGGTAGTTTTCCCAAAAATCCTCAACGCTATGTAAATGTGCATACTCGGGTCCAAGCGCCTTCCTTATATGTCCATAAGGATCCATCCATGGGTGAGTGGTGTGAATCCTAAAGTGGTACTAGGCCAAATCCTAAAAATTACCTGCACACTACGAGGTATGGAGCTCATACATCCCTTGGCAAAAAGAAAGGGGATAAGAGATCCCTTCCAAATGCTTGTTGCTTAGCAGGGTGTGTACATGTCACAATTGTTGAGAGAGATCCAACAATATTATCCGGTCATTAGGATACCGAGGCAACTTATTTGGTCTTTCTAAAAACCCCTGGGTGAGGATGTATGTAAACTTCAAGTATTGAATGAACAAGAAAGCATATTGTTTTAGGAAGGCATTAGCATTGTAGGAGACTTGCCTCTCAAAGTCACCCCCAATCAACTTGATGATATGACCTATGAAAGCATCATTAACCCTGCAGTAATCCTTCTTGTATTTTTTGAATTGCAACTGAGGGTCCCTATCATAAATTTTCAGCTCCCTGCCCTGTTCTTCATTCGGAGCTCTGAACAAGCCATTGTATTACCTCTGTTTGGCCAGTGAATAGACCAGGTAGGATTTCATGTAAAACTTGGAGGTCTTCTTGACGTTCATGAATTTCTCATGAAAGAAGTCACTAATGATCTCGCCCCAATAGAATGTGGTCTCTTTGGTATCATCCTCTTTTCCACGAAGAATATTTTTAATGAAGTAGACCATCCATTCCTGGAAGTACACAACAGTGGGAAGGACCGTTACTCTGCTTAGCAAGGTCACCAGGTCATGATAATCTTCATAGAAATCATTGCGGAAGAGCTCCTGGGCAACCTTAGTAGCATTTCCCCACTTCTCTTTTAGCCAATATTGATTTATAAGCTTCTTACATTGTAAGGGATCTTCGTCTCACATTGCCTTGCAATCTACAATTGTTGATAGTTCCATCTCCCCGAAGGTAGGAATATGGAAGGTCTTAGTTATTGCTTTGGCGAACATGTCTGCTAGAATATTTCCATCTTTGTCCAGTATTTTTTGGGTCTTTGGTTGAGATGCTTCCCTGCAAGACATTACTAGTTCAGGGGTGACGAGAGTAGGAGGGAAGCTTCCAACCTTAGCTATTCCACTGCCTCTGATTAATCTAGCATTCTCTCTCTTAGGGCTGACTCTGACTCTTTGTGTGAATTCATCAATGTCCACGTGCCCTATATTGGTGTCAAAGACTTCCTTCCAATCCGTAGTGACCTTAGAATGCAGTGGTTCCCCTTGGAACTGATATTTCATCTGGTCTTTATCTTCTTTTCTACTAGGAGCTCTTCATGTTTTCTTCCCTTTGTCTTTCTCTGCAACTGCCCCCAAGGGTCCTACACCTGATTCCATATATTCTACAAACAGAGGCAAGGTGAGCATGATCAAGCATGTAAACACAAAAGGCTATCCAAATCCCTACAAATGGTGTTATATTGGACAATACAACAATTAAGAAATCTAACATTTATTCTAGATGGTCATTAGCAATTTACTAAAGGGAATTTGGACGGCTTGGGTCCGAGGGGTTGGACTCCCCTAGCCAAAATGTTGTTTTGTAGGGAAAACAGGGTAGGGCAATCCGTATGATTTCTTTCACCTTTAGATTTAGATGATTTGAAAGGTCCATGGGGAAGAGGGTCAAATTTGAACATGTGGGTCAAAGTTTGTTTCCAAATTGGAAGGTATTTAGACCATCATTGGTGCATCCAGAGTCAAGAAGAGGGAAAGCCGCTTGGAGTTTTCCATTTGGAACAGCGTTGATGAAAAGGTGTTCTGGGAACGGAGTTCTAGAGTCCAGGACCCATGAATCTAAGAGACAGTCGGTTTAACTTCTTGATCATTTAAGTGCTCGGGTCAAAGCAGGTGAGAAGCCACTTGAGGATTGTCATTTGGAAACGACGAGCAATGCACGGAAGCCCGATGGGGGAAATTCAGTGGACTGGACCCAACTTGAACTTTACTTCCATGTTTTCTCATTTATTTTTATTGGCAATCGAGGTACCTGGCCCCGAAGGTCGGAAGGATGGGCTTGATTTTCCTTTTGTGGCAGCCAAGACATGACAGAATCTCAGCGGTGGAAGTCCAGCGAAGGGGACCCGGTGAGGCCGGAGAGTAGCCATCTGATAGCCATGTAAAATGGAAATGTTATAATGAAATTCCATAGAAAGAAGCTCGAGGACCAGGACCCGGAAAGCGCTAAGGATGTGGGAGCTTCATCTTCCAACCAAAGCAGTGAATCAAAGGGCAGATCTCAGGGATCGAGCAGATGGAATAAAGATGACGTTTAGAAACGGCGGAAGATGGATGGCATCTCGGAGATGGAATCCTGAGGGAGCGAGCTCAGGATGCATGGGTGGGGGCAGGGAGTTCAACGTTCATTAAGTCTAGATGGTGAACGGGTAAGGGTACTTTGGGATCACAGACCCCAGAAAGCATCTCGTTGTTTTAAGGTTGTCAAGTTTGATGCTTTATCAATAGCAAAGGGGAGTCTTGGGTCCGGGGGGAGCTAATGCATTGTGTAAATAATGACACCAAGGCAGTGAAGTTATAGAGGCAATTCAAGGATGATCTGATGGTTTTCTTAAAATCTCACAATATGGGTTTTCTAAACCTCATTTTCCTCTATCAAATGAATGCATTTGTATCCCTTTTCATCCATTACTTTAACACAAAATCACCAAAACATAACAGGAGGGCGGATGACCAACTTACTGCAAGAACTCAGTGAATGGAGTTGGTGAAATTGCCAAAAAATGTGAAGGATCAATGAAGGAAGATTGTGGGCTCGAAGGCGGTGCATGACAAAGGCTCTGGAATCACTCTGAACTTCTCTGGCTAACCTAACATGTGAAAATGATAGGTCAAATTAGCCTATTTATATCTTTAAATGAATAAAATTCCCTCAATAAATGCTTGTACGCCTTCCCATAAGTTGGTGAATTTGAAATTCAAGATCGGTTGTGAGCAGGTCAGAGTCTGGTGGCTGGAAAGACACAAGTCGATGGCCGCTTGATGTGTTGGGCAGAAAACCACCGACGAAGAGGAGTTCAGGGTCCGACGATTGGAACGCAGGCGGAGGACAGTCGTTCATGGCAAGCCAAAGCATATTGGAGTTTCTAGCAGGGAGATCTGGTGGACTGGGTCTGGTGAGATAAACGGCCAGTTGAACACTTGGAAACATGAGAACGACGATGAAGGTAGTGGGTTCCAGACCACGGAAGGACGAAGCCCTTTGGATGCTTGGAAATAGCAAATGCGGTAGGTAAATCTAGAGAGGGAAACCTGCCATGTCGAACCCCGAGGGCCCCAAGGATGCTAGTAGAGGCAAACTGTTAAGGGGACTCCATGGGGACCTAGGACTTAGCAAATTTGGAGGGGTGAAGTGTGGTCAACTTGAGATTAGATTTCATAGGTACACTAACCATTTGGGACACCAAAATGGGGGCACACAAAATGAGGTGGTGGAAAAATGAACTGACAAGGTGAAGGAAAGAGAGGGTCCCCATTCCGAACTGGGTGTGTGTGCTGAGTACACAACATAAAGTTCATCAGGGAGAATAGAGGTGGATATTTGTTTTGTAACTAACTTTGAAATGTGGAAATTGAAGATGGACGATTGTTGATAGACCAATGGATGTTGTTGATGAGAAAGATTTAATACCCACAAATCCTAATTTGGCTGCTCATTATGATGTCATGGACCGTAAATCCAAGGGTGTAATTAGATTGTGCTTGAAAAACTTAGTTTTAATCAATGTCCATGAAGAGACCTCTATATAGAAACTATGGAAGAAATTTGGTGATATGTATCAAGAAAAATCTTTAGTGAATAATATTTTCTTGAGAAAGAAATTGTATTCCTTGAGAATGGAAGAGGGTGGAAGAATTACATACCACTTGGAAGAATTCAATATTTTGGTGGCTTAATTGGAATTAGTTTGTGTCAAAATGGATGAGGAGGGACAATGTTAAATCTTGCTTTGCTCTTTATTGAATTCGTGGGATTCTCTTGTTATGGCTATTGAGAATACTTATGTTATCTTGAAGATTAAAGATGTGGCGAGATCTTTTCTTTTTGAAGAGATGAGGAGAAAGGTGTCCATCGGTATAAAAAAGGACCTAAATATTCATGGAAGACCTAAGTAAAAATGCAAGAAGAATGAGAAGGGTGATAAATCCAAGTCCAAGGGGAGATCCAAATCTCCTAGAAAGTCCAAATTTATTTATTGGAACTATGGTAAGCCTAAACACTTTCGTAAGGAGTGCAAAGAATAAAAGAAGAAGAAAAAGAATAAATTTGATTATGATTTTGAGTTTGAGAAGGAAGATGGTGATGCATTGATTACAACATTGGAAAATCGTGCAAGTAATGATGCATGGTTAATTCACTCAGGTGCATATTTTCATATGACCTCTAATAGATATTGGTTTTTTGAATATGAAGAATTTGATAGAGGTAAAGTTTACTTGGGTGATGATTCATGTTTAAATATTGTTGGTCATGGTAAAGTTAGAATCAAATTTCCTTATGGGAGAATAAAAAGGATTAATGGTGTGTTGCACATCCCTAGATTAACACAATTTTTTTATCTATGAGCAAACTAGTAGATGTGGGTGTGCATGTAGTCTTTTCTAATGCATGATGCAAGATGGTTAGAGGTTCTATGGTAATTGCTAGAGGTGTCAGATTTGGTACATTTTATAAGCTTGATGCATACACTATTGAGTACAATAACACCTTTGTGAAAATAAATTATGTGGCTACTTTGTTGGAAGAGCTGAGGGTTTCATATTTAGTGGATGGTCATGGCTTCTGGCTATCCAAGGGTGCTCTTTCTTTTGAATCAAAGTTACCTGCATGGAAGACTATGCTATGGAACTATATATTTTTCCACATTGGGGAAAAGGGTCTAAGGACCTTGAAAAATAATGACGTTATTGAAGGGTTGTCTGATTGTAATCTTGATTTTGTTTTTTATGAGCATTACATTTATGGAAAACAAAACCACGTTAAGTTTTACTCAAGTTCTCATAAATCTTGTGGTCTATTGTATCTTATTCATTATGATGTGTTTGGTCTTGTAGATGTTCCATCAATTGGAAAATCTGCATGTTATGTTTCATTTATTGATGATTATAGTAGAAGGACAAGTATATTTTCTACAAAGAAAATTTAAAATTTTCAGTCGATTTAAAGAATTTAAAGAAATGTTTGAGGACTGATAATGGTGGTGAATTTTTCTCTAATGATTTTGATAGATTATGTAAATATTGTGGCAGTCATAAACAAAAGACAATGCTATATTATCTACAATAGAATGGAGTTGTAGAAAGAATGAATAGGACGCTGATGGATAAAATTTGGAGTATGCTAAGTGGTACTAGTATAGAATAAATGTTTTGTGTTGAAGTTGTTGCCATTGCTTATTACTTGATTAACAGGTCTCCTACATCAACTCTTGTTGATAATATTCCTAAAGAGGCATGGTTAGGTCACAAGCCTTTACTGAAACATCTTAGAGTTTTTTGTTGTGAGGCATATGCACATGTCCCAAAGGATAAGAAAACAAATTTTAAGAACAAGGTTGTGAAATGTATCATCATATGATATAGATATGGTGTGAAAGGATACAAGCTTTGGGATCTTGTAGCACATAATATAATATATATAGTAGAAGTGTTATTTTTAGAGATTCTAAGTCTTCTTATAATACGTTGTAGCAAAAAAAAGTGAATAAAAAGATGTGATTCAACTTCCTTTTATGCGTGAGAAAGTTGAATTTAGGCTCCTGTCAGATAGAAAACAAGTTGAGGAGAGCTTGTCTAGCTCTGAATCTTAAGAAGAAGAGGAAGAACCTCCAACTTAGATTATTTGAAGGTCTACAAGACATAGACAACCACCTAAAAGGTATTCACTTGATGAGTGGAGATGTATTTTTTCTTTGAATACTAGTATGGATGAATCCAAAATTGTAGAAGAGGCATTATGTATGAATGATGTAGAATCCTTGGAGATTGCTATGGATGAAGAAAAGGTAGCTTTAGAAAAAATGATACATAGGATCTTGTACCATTTCCTAAAGGACAAAAACATGTTGGTTGCAAATGGGAGTTGTATACACCTAAAAATGGTCTAGAGAATCTAATTAATTAACTATGATTTATTTGATTAATGAATCCTAAATTCATCTATTTGGTAAATAAATAGAAATATTTATTTATATTAAGTTCACTATTAATTCTTCTATTTTATCATATTATTTTCCTCTTAATTAAATAAACAAAATTAAATACTTTGTTTTATTTAATTATTATCGTTATTATTTCTTCTATACTTTATCCATTAAATTAAATACACAACTTCAATAATTTGTGTTATTTAATTATCTTATCATATTCCTCTTTATTAAATGGGAAAATATCAAATATTTGTTTTATTTAAATAAATATTCCTAATTTGCTAAAATTGAATAAATAAAAAATATTTAAATGAAAAGCATAAATCAAATCCCTCTATTCACTCACCAATAAAATTAGATTTTCCAAATCTAATTAATTTAACTGTCATTCACAAGAAAAGCCTCGGGGACAAACCTACAGGAAATCCTCTCAATCTTCTGCCTCAAATATTTCCTCTCATCTTGCCTGGTGTTTTCATGGGGAGGAACAATCCTCCATGATCAGCTCCACCTTCTCATCTCTTACCATTCAAATCTCCATATTTAATCTCAGCCTCTGTTGTGTTATCCCTGTGCAAAACTGTTGCCAAAAATCTAATATACAGCCTTCTGAAGCATGAAAATGATCAGAGGATTATCATCTTTTATGCAAACTTACTTTGTAGGAATTAGTACTCAAGCAACCAAGCAATCATAAGCATTAGCATTAGCATTAGAAATAGTATCATAGCATCATGGCATCAATAGATTTCATATCACGACAACATCATTAGTTTTTACTGTAGCTTCCTTTTATCAGTTTTCATTAGGATAGTTTACAGTAGCTTCATACAATCTAGAAATCATTCTTAATCATCACATCATTGCATTTATCATCCATTTTTTTTCTCTAGATAGGCATTTTAAACAGTTACGATGCTTACAAATCTGAGAGCTTTTGTAACTTGATAAATCTTTGGAGATAGGAGACAATGAGACACTTTCAAGATTTTAAATTACTTTAATTCATGTTTAATCTTGATACAATGTTTCATTAAGAGGTGTATTTAATTGTATTTAGTTTACTTTTTCCGCACTTACGTTCTGGCGCCCACCGTGGGGCCCTACCCCATGTTTTTAACAATTTTTTTCTAGAAAGTTTTTGTACAGGAATCTGGCATAAATTGTTTTAGCGCGATCGGAGGATTCTGTAGTGCTTTTGAGAAAAACTATAGCACGTCATAACTCTGTTCTAGCGCTTCTGAGGAAAAGTATAGCGCTTTGGAGGACTTTTTTAGTGCTTCAATCTTGCAATCCAACGCAGGTCGACAGTAACATCTAGCATCTGTTTTAGCTCATTTCTAAAATCCTATAGCGCTTCAGGCTATTTCTATAGCGCATCAGGATATTTCTATAGCGCTTTTGAGCACTAACATAGTGCTTATGTAGAGTTCATTTTCTAAATCCGACGCATCCGCAGCCAGTAAATTTCATTTCTTCAATTAGATTAAAAATAATCAATCTAGGATAGACACTTCTTCAGTTGGTTTAAAATGAAGCAATCATAGGATAGTCACATTTTTATTTGGATTAAAATTTTACCAATCTAGGGTAGTCACCAGACTTTTCAATTTGGGATTTAAAAATCAACACCATGTCTTTTTGTGAAGCAACATCTTCACATAGATTAGAAAATTTTTGTTTGGGCTCTAAAAATTGAACAAGTAATATCTCTGTTTGTATGGTTGATAGGAATATGCTCTCCCCTTAACTGGGTGATCCAAAAAGCTAGACTCATCCTTTTTATGCATTCTTCAAGTTTTATTACATCCTTTAGAAGGGTTTCTGTAGTGAGGAAAAGTACTCATCCTACGGGAACAACCTAAGTGGGTTCAAACCAAAGCCAGGTTTTTCCACCCCACTATAAAATTTAAAGCAAATCTGGGGAAACCCACTTTTTTCGGAAGTGTGCAAGATAACCATACCTAAAAACTTTGTTCTAAAGGTTGGGAGGTCTCCTAAGGGAGTTTATTATTGTCGCTCTGAATGGAAACCCTTTATAAGAACTTAGTGTAGTATCCAGTTGAGTCAGTAACCAGACATTGTAATACTCGCAGTGCAAGGGGAGGGAAGAATTTTCCCCTAAGATACTCACCATATAATTTCCAAGGACCATTTGCTCAGGGGATCAAGAAATCTAACCTTAAGTACACGCCTGGAAAAGAAAAAACACAGGCGCCCTCTAGGGGGTGACACGGCTGTGTGAGTCGACGCAATTTTAAGATGTGGGTTGTTGAGTATAACGATGACCTTTTGACTATTAAGAGTGAGTCTGTCTAAAGTGCTTTATTGTTATCAAACCAGTGAAAATAAGACCATGTGTGGTTCTTTTGAACATACACTATCTGTTTAGATTAAAACTCTTATAAAAACAACTGTCTTCATTTGAGTGTTGTGTATTTCAAAATCATTAAAATTCAGATAAAAGATCATCCTAAAAAATACAAACAACTTGGACAAAAACAAAAACTGAGAACATATGATTAGAGATTGGAAAACCACTAAGTTTTTTAGAAAGTATCTTGCTAGAAGAATTAGAAAACCCAAGACACCACTTAGTTACAAACATCTTTTGCAAAGACGAAATTTCTTATATCAGAATAGGAAAACTTTGCTTCATCATAGATCTTTCCTCCATAGGTTTCATGATTTTGATAGGGGTTACTTTGATGATTATGCTATAGAACCTTTGAATTCACAAGCCTATATTCAAAGAAGCACTCTTTCATAGGAATCTAACCATTGTCAATGTATTCGTCAATCCTCCATTCCCCAACCCGCCATAGAATAACTCCACCATACCTGATAAGTTTTTATGATAGATAAATCTTTGGAAACCTTAGGTTGACATCCAAAATCAAGGAATTACCACCTTATGACCATTTGGCGAACTACAACTCCCATTCAACAACCAGGCCTTATACCACCTATCATACAACCTAGCCTTACACATCTTGATAACGGCCAAACCAACATTATCAGTAGCTTGAGGGCATTTATTTTTTAGGAAAACAAAACACCCCATTAGTTTCTTACAACATCCATCATTTTAAATGAAGAAGAAGAAAAGAAAAACATAGCAGTAGGAAGACCCATGTTACTACCTCTTTCCTAGGAATAGGCAATGAGTAACATTACAGTAAGGTATTGAAACCATCATACATCATATCTTATGACCATTTGGTGACCTACAACTCCCATCCAACAACCAGTGCTAACCACACCAATATTTCAACCCGGTAACGTGCACATTGAAGGTACTCAAACTGACATTATCAGTAGCTTGAGAACATTTATTTTTTAAAAGAACGAAACACCCCATCAATTCCTCACAACTTCCATAGTCTTGGATGAAGAAGAAGAGAAAGTAGACATAGCAGCTGAGAGACCCATATTGCCAACCCCTGCTTGGCATTAAACTGAAACTATAATGCTTCAAAACAAACTATAACACATCTTGACTCTTTTCTAGTGCTTCAGAAGAAAAATATAGCACTTCAACCCTATGTTTTAATGCTTCTAAATAATCTTACAGTGCTTCTACCACAGCAAACCGAACTATAAAAAAAACCATTCTAGCACTTCTAAGCCCGATTATAGCACTTCCATGGTCAAACATAGCACTTCTCGTGTCTGTTCCGATGCTTTTGATTAATGTTATAACACTCTGTCATTTTCAAAAATACCAATGTCAATTATCAGCCGATCTTTTAGCACTTTTGCACTCTGTCATAGTGCTTCTGCACTACTTTATAGTTCTTTTATTAGAAATTCTAGCGTTTCTACATTCTGTTATAGCACTTATGCCCTTTGTATTAGCACTTCCATAAAACAAAATAGAAAAACAGAGAGTCTTCTGAAACAACTGTCAGACATTTGGACATCAGAAACATAGGATTTTTTTTACCAATCAAAAAGATTTTACAGATCGAACAGAATCCAACAAACCTGAAACAAAGTAGGCTCTTACAAGTTAAAATTATTTTAAACAAAACACCAGATCTGACAAAATACAAAGTGTCCAATTATCAAGACAAAACCTAGATTATTGAGCCAAGTTTCCTCATCAGGATTTTAACATCCTATCATCATGAAACAAAAACTCAGTAATTAGGAATTTTTAACTTAGCCTTGTCAAATAGAATATATAATGCTATTGGGCTTCTTTAAAAATAAAATTGACACTAACACCACATAGAAGATCTAAGTTTAGGGAAAAACAAACAAAACTTGTATGCCAATCTTAACAAGGTTGCAAAGGCAAAAAATCAGAGAGAAAGAAACGAAAAATCTAAACATGACTAAAGAAAACCTTTTTTTTTTCGATACCAAAAAAATGATAACAATGAATTAACACAATAAAATACACAACATGCCCAACAAGATCCAAATTTTCATAAATTTATGGAGAAGGTATTAGAACAAGACATGGAGAAATACCTCTTGATGTTAGCGGAATTAGGTGCCAAACTTCTGAAAGATTTTGACATCAATCGGTTGAAGGAAACACCTAGAACCAATGAGACGAAACCAAACCACACCCAGGATATGGATCAAGTGGTTGCCTTGACAGTTCAAATGCAAACCCTACAACAAAAGGTTCAAAACATGCAAACATGAACCACAAAAAACATATTTATTAAAGGACATTTGTCCTTACCCTTTTCATCCATGTATGGATATGATACCCTTTCCAAGGCATTGTGAGTTTCCTAAATACAACAAATACAATGGAAAATTAGACCCAATTGACCATGTACGAGAATTCAAAACAATGAGCCTCGAATTTGCACAGGAGGATACCTACCTCATGAGATTATTTCCTAGGAATTTGGGGGCCCATTGTATGGAATGGTTCTAAAAATTGCAACCAGGGATTAGATCCTTCAAAGAATTGGTCAACAAATTCATTTCTCAATTCTCCTTCAACATAACACATGATGTAATCATAAAGGATCTCTATAATCTAAAATAGAAAAATGGTGAGACATTCTTATCATTTTTACAACGATGGAGAAAGTTGTTTGCTAGATATCCTCGATCTATAACTGAAGAGGAGAAGATTGAATTATTTATAGACAACTTAAATGATCAGATGAGTTATAGACTTGAATTACAATGTCCCCCAACATTCGGAAAGGTAATTGAGAATGGGCTCAAAATTGAAGAAGCCCTAGTCAAACGAGGAGTGATTAAGCACTATAGTGAAACATCCAACAACACAAATCACTATGGAAACAACGAC
The DNA here is from genome assembly GCA_007258455.2 of Sequoia sempervirens. Classification (NCBI taxonomy): domain Eukaryota; kingdom Viridiplantae; phylum Streptophyta; class Pinopsida; order Cupressales; family Cupressaceae; genus Sequoia; species Sequoia sempervirens. Next base: position 71,136 of record VDFB02000013.1, on the reverse strand, counting down.
AAGCTAAAATTTTGGCAGAAAAATAGAAATACTAGAAGCAATGAACCTACAGCTGACAATGTAAAACCAGTATTCAATTTGATAGCATCAACTTCCAAAGCAAATCAGAATGAAAACCAAAACAACAGTCAAGGCACTATTCAAAACAATAACACCAACGATGGAGAATCACGGCCGTCATACCAAAGACAACCCAATCGACTAAAATTCACCCCATTAGGACAAACGTTGGAATCAACAATGAGAGAACTCATTGCAAACAAACTTATTACTTTACTAGAAGCTCAAAATTGGGAGCCAAAGGTAAAACCATCATGGTGGAACTATGCAGATTATTGTAATTTCCATAAGAATAAAGGACATAAAACAAACGACTGTATGCAACTCAAACACCTAATACAAGACTTGATCAAAGCCAAGAAGGTGTTTGTTGAAGGGCATTAGACAAACAATGATCACACTGCATTTACCAATCCATTACCCAACTATGAAAAAGGAGAGTCTTCTTCTAGTGGTAGGGGAAAAAGTATAAACTATGTCTATGACACCACCATTCTTTTCCTTTTCGAGGTAGAGAAAAATGATATTGATGCTCAAAAAGATGACACAAATATTAGTGACATTGAATCCCTGAACATAATGCCAAGCGTAAACACATTTGATAATCAAATCAATGTTCTAAAGATTAGGGAAACAAAAGACCATCCACAAGTCAATACAATGACAAGGGGGTAGTCCAAAGTAATACTAAAAGGAATTTCCTCCAAAAACAATGCTCCCCATCACATCAATACAATATCATAGACCAATTACAAAAGATACCCGCACAAATATCCATTCTAGAACTTCTCAAAATTTCACCATCACACAAAGAAGTTTTAGAACAGGCTCTAGTAGCTACAACGGTCCCTAATAATTTGGATGTTTGTCAATTCCAAGCCATGGTGGGACATCTCACCACACCTCAATGTCTATCATTCTTTGAACAAGATGATGTATCTTTAAATCACCCACACAATTCAGCCTTACATATAGAATTTTTGATCCATAAACATCGTGTTAAACATGTTCTAATAAATGGAGGAATTGGTTTAAATGTGTAACTTAAAACTGATTCATGCACTAGGCTATTTTGATAACACCATTGATGCCAGAAGAAAAATAACAATAAAGGAATATGATGAAGAGGAAAGGTCTTCCAAAGGGCTTATTATGCTTTTAATTTAGGTAGGGACGATTGTCAAAAGCATTGTTTGTCAGGTGTTAGACAAGGATCTAACATACAACATACTATTGGGTCATCCATGGATCCATGACATGCAAGCAGTACCTTCAACATACCATCAATGTTTGAAATTTACAGTAAATGGATAGGTCACCATATCAGCTGACAACAACAATCCACAGACTCGCAACATGCTAAAAGCAACTCAAAACACTCTGGTACCTCATAACAGAGAAGTCAATAATTCTACTTCATCCACTATGGACAGCCAACCCAATCTCATGTCCAAATGGGTTGAGGAGAAGAATCTAGAGAAAGAAACAACTGTCACAGACACATCAAACACTGAAGGTCCTATAAACAAATTATCACAACAACTTTCAGAAAAGGTTCAGATAAAGGAAAAAGGTTTAGGAGAATATTCTCATGAGAAATATTTGTGCCTATCACAGTTGCTACCATCACCAAAAACATATGGACAGCCCATATTAAAAACTCTAAGTTTATCACAACCCATCACAACTCTAAATGAAAAGTTTATAACAGTAGGTACACTCGAAGATGAGTCAGAAGACAAATCCATTCTCAATTGGCTATACAAAGATGAGGAAGCATCAACATCAGCAAATGTCAGCATCAAAATAGATCAGTATGGAAAAGGGAAGGCCATTTTAGAGAAAATGGGTTACAAAGGTCAAAGACCAATTAGCAAGAGAAAGGACGGTATTATTGAACCCATTCAACCTCTAACATTACAGCCTAAAGACAAAATAGTATTAGGCTACATAACTGAACAAAAAGAGGAAGAAACCCAAAAAGTAGTGGAAAGGATACTACAAATGAGAGATGGCTCTGACACAGATTCCAACGAATATGAATGGGATCATCTATCTGCTACATCTTATACTGACAAAGAGGTTGATGTTATCCAAGTATATACACCCTTATGAGAGGAGGGGAAAGGTTCAAGAAATAGAACATTTGTTGTGGGATTAACAAATATTGATGACTCAAGCGAGGATGATCAGACATCAAGTGAGTCAGAAAACTTGAAGGTGAGTACTGTCATAGACCTTGAACTTCCTACCAATAACTTTGACCACCTAGCTATCATGACACTTACAACAGTTGACCTTATTCAAACTAATGACTTGTTACCTTTAATACACACTGAACGTATTGACTGGGAACCCACTGAACCTATTCTCATACTAGTCTTTTCAAATGATGATGCCATCATAAATTATCTTTGTAGTGACAAAATTGATACAAGTACTATCCATAACACTCATATCAATGCTTTACAATGGGAGGGTGCAAAATATTTCAGTTGCAAAAGTAATAACAGGAAAAATAAATCTAATGATGAAAACCTCTCTGAGGCAGCATTAGACTTTGGAAAGAGAAAAATAAAGAACGTATCCAACAGTGAAAACCTTTCTGAGGCGCTAAAGGATGGAAGATTTGAAACTCTCCCAGAACATTACCATGATAGATCATTAGTACTAGTAGAGCCGACATAGTCTATAAATCTGGGAACAATTGAACAAGAAAATATCTTACATCTAGTAGCATCCATGACAGAATAGGAGAAGCCAACATTCATCAAATTCTTTAAGCAATGACACATAAATTTTGCATGGTCTTATTCTGACATGCTAGGATTGGATCCACAACTCCTAATGCATCATCTATCACTACCAAAGGGAATCAAACTGGTCAAACATAAATTAAGAAAGATGCATCCCCACATCGCTCTTATGGTTAAAGTTGAACTGAAGAAATTATTGGATGTAGGTTTTATCAGGTCCATAGATTATGCAAAATGGATCTCAAACATTGTGCTAGTATCAAAACTTGATAATAACATCAGAATATGCACGGATTTTATGGATTTAAACAAGGCATGCCCAAAGGATGACTTTCCTTTGCCCAGCATTGACATAATTGTGGATCTAATAGTAGGATATGCCGTGTTATCTATAATGGATGGATTTTTAGGATATAATCAAATAAAAATAGCACCTAAAGATCAAGAAAAGACGACATTCACTTGCCCATGGGGTACATTCTACCAGAATTTCATGCCCTTCGGATTGGAAAATGCAGGTGCAACATATCAGTAGGAAATGACCACAATTTTCCATGACATGATGCATACTTTCATGGAAGATTATGTGGATGACATCTTAGCAAAATCACACAAAAGGGAAGGACATCTAGAAATACTTGATAAAATTTTCACTAGACTAGAAAAATTCAATGTAAGGTTGAACCCAAAGAAATGTATCTTCAGGGTGACATCAACAAAACTTCTTGGTTACATAGTGTCAGAAAAAGGAATTGAAGTGGATCCAGCTAAGGTTAAAGCAATAATGGATATGTCACCGCCTAAAAATATCAGTCAATTATGGTCCCTACAAGGCAGGTTACAATCCATCAGAAGATTTATCTCCCAGCTAGCAGATAAGAGTCACCCATTTAATCATCTAATTCATAAAAATGTTTCATTCAAATGGGATCATAACTGTGAAACAACTTTTAGTTAGATAAAGAAGTATTTGGTGTCACCTCCAATACTCATGCCATCTGTAGCAGAAAGGCCACTATTACTATATATTGCAACAACTGACATATCCTTAGGAGCTCTATTAGCACAGGAGGATTCTGAAGGAAAAGAAAAGGCAGTTTACTACATCAGCAGGACTCTCAACGGATATGAAATAAACTATACATTCATAGAAAAGGCTTGTTTGGCAGTGGTATTTGCAACCCAGCAATTGCGACACTACATGTTGACTCATACAATCAGGCTCATAGCAAAAATAGACACATTGAAATACCTACTCGATAAGGCTACTCTAACAGGAAGACTACAAAAATGGGTCATGATCTTAAGTGAGTTTGACATCCAATATGTCAACAGGAGAGCCATCAAAGGACAGGTAATAGCAGATCAAGTTGAAGCTCCATTATAGGATCATCATCAATGAACATTTAATTTCCAGATGTTGACATCATGAATGTTAGAACACAACAATGGAGCCTTTATTTTGATGGATCATATACACAAAGAGGAGCTGGTGTAGGAATTTTATTTGTCACACCTCAAGGACACACCATTCCAAGATCCTATAGGTTAATTTTTCCATGTACAAACAATATAGTTGAGTACGAAGCATTGATTATAGACATCAAAATAGCTATTGAATAGAAAATCATAACAATGCAAGTATATGGGGACTCACAGCTTGTCATTTATCAAGTAAATGACAAGTATCAAACAAAGGATGAGAAGCTCATGCCTTATAAGAAAATGATAGATGATCTCAAAAAGTACTTCATGGATATCAAGTTTGAGCAAATACCAAGGGCAGAAAACAAAGTTGCAGATGCCATGGCAACAATTGCCTCCCTTTTGCAATTATCAAAAAAGAAAGGTCGATATGAGTTTATGGTTGAACAAGTATCTAATCCTGCATACGATAACCCTAATTCACGGACCATGTGCCACATAACCAGCCCTCAACCCTCACAAATATGGAGAGATCTATACTTACCTCAAAGATAACATTCTTCCTCTTGATCTCTCTAGAAACCAAAAACATAACTTTATCCGTCAATCGGCGCGACATACATTAATCGTTGACATCCTTTACCGTCAAGGTCTAAATGGTACTCTTCTCTAGTGTCTAGAGCATCATGAATCTGAAACATCCTTACGAGAGGCCCATGAAGGTATTTGTGGGACTCATTCAAGTGGGCTAACCCTAGCTAAGAAACTCCTCCATTTAGGGTATTAGTAGACGAACATGGAGAGGGAGGCATATCAATATGTTAAAAAGTGTCAAAAATTCCAAATTCATGGTAATCTAATTCATGCGTAGGCGCAAGAATTACAATCTTTTACATCCACATGGCCCTTTTGTCAATGGGGACTAGACCTAGTAGGGAAAATAAATCCTTCTTCATCTAATGAACACAAGTTCATCATCACAGCAACAAAGTATTTCACAAAGTGGATAGAAGTAGTTCCTTTAACAACTGTCACTGGAAAAAAAAATTCATCTTTCTTACTCAACTACCTCATCTATCAGTACGAGGTACCTCAATCCATAATCACAGACAATGGTAGGCCTTTTAAAAATTAGGATGTCTAGGAATTATGTGAACAATTCGATATTCAACATCGTTTTTCAACATCGTACTATCCAAAGGGAAATGGCCAAATAAAAGCCTCAAATAAAACAATCCTAATAATACTGAAGAAGACAGTAAATGATGTTGGACGTGATTGGTATGTTCAGTTAAATCCTACACTATGGGCCTACAGAACTAGCATCAGAACACCAACAGGAGCTACACCATATGCCTTGGTTTATGGATTAGAAGCCATTCTACCAATTGAGGTAGAAATACCATCACTCTGTGTATCACTGAAGGGTATCATAACATATGAGGATTACAGAGTTTCAAGGCTACAGGAACTGGAATTACTGGATGAACGACATCAGCAAGCAGTCAATCATTTGAAGGCCTACTGACAAAGAATGTCAAGGAGTTACAATCATAGGGTAAAACCTAGAATCTTTCAAATTGGAGACTTGGTCCTAAGGAAAACCCTAAGAATCTGCAGGATAGAGAAAATAAAGGGAAGTTTGAACCTAACTAGTTAGGTCCCTTTGTAATCATATCGGTTATGGATTAGGAGCATATCAATTGTCTACACGAGAAGGGGATTTGTTTGATGAACCTATCAACAATATCCATCTCAGAAAATTCTATACCTGAACCACTTAGTGCATGAATTAGTTTCTAAAAAGGATTACCTTGATGAAAACCTTGCAAACAGGCATCCTGGTGACGAAAAAATACAAAAATAAAATAAAATACAAAAATACAAAAAAATCAAATAGAATGAAAAGCTGCAATAAAAACATATAGTGAAAACTTGGAAACATGCGCTATTTGTGATTCAAATCAGCTCTCCCATCTATTTGGACACGTCATGGTTGTTACTTCCACCATCATTTTACAACCATTATCATATCATATCACATGGTCATGTCTCACCCTGGCTTGGGGGGGAAACATAAATTTTGAGCTTAACAAAATGGACAAAAGCAACAAAAAGAGCGATCAAAACATAACCCAACATGAAACATCAATCACCATCAGAAACACATTGGACATCCATATCACAACAGAAAAATCCAAAAACAAGTCAAAAAGTCAGTCTCAAAAAGTCAAAACATGTGTCTGTGTCAGTCGAACTACATGGTCTCTATGTGTATAATGTAGGCAAGGCTAATCTTTGATTAGCCCCCGAGGCCCCTAGGATAGGTCTTTAGGTTAGGTTTGATCCAAAATATCAAAAACACAAAAACATAACAAAATCAGGATGGATGATCTAATTTGAATAAATGATTAAATACTATAAGCAAATGTAAGATATGTTGTACTTTTGATCATTGTTATCATTTCTTTGGAGCAACTCAATGATGTATTGAACTAGAGAAGCCAGGAAGAAGAAATTGTATTTTTCTTTGTTTGCTGTCTGTGAATTAATCATAATTATTGTGTGAATCGTCACGAGAAATGCTCTACAAAGTATCATGGATGACATTCCAATTCACATAGGAAAGTGGTTAATTCTTGTCTTTTTTACGCAAGAAATTCTCAGGTCATCTTGGATTAATTATACCTCGATGCTTGTGTTCGCTTGCAATATCAAAAATCATGAAAGTAATGCTCAGGTCATCATCGGTTTACATTATACCTTTGATGCTTGTACTCACTTTCAACATTTTAAAAGCTCAATGATGATACAAAGCACAAAGGTACTGTTAAAATGCCTATGTTTACATGTAGATTTGCATGGTAAAAGTAGATTGCATCCATAATAGTGTTACATCTGTAGAGTATTTGTTACAAAATTGGTGAATCATTCATTAAACAATTATCTTTTCTCATAATAGATTGAGTATACTTGACATTAACAAAAACATCCTCGTGATCATATAGTTGCATCATCATATTCATTCGCATACATTAAAAGCATTTACATCATCATTTCATCATTCATACATTTCAATCAAATCATTTTACATTCTCATCATATCATAACAAAAATTTCAACATACATATATCTCTATCATTCCATTTTCACAAACATACATCATCATCATAACTCATTACATTCATCCATTTATTATATCACATATCCATATATAATCCATCCATTTGATCATAAATTCCATCAATTTATTGTATCATGTATCATTCAAACATTTTCATCCATATATTTACATTTACATATCGTATATCATTTAAACACATCAATCCATAATCATGTATCCATATAACATACATCCATACATTACCATTATGTGCATCATAAATAGAACAACATCATATCAAAGCATACCATCATAATAATAAAACCATCACATAGCATATAGAACATCGAAGAAAATGCATCCATCGGAGAATCATATAGAACACATAATAGACCGTAGAATCCATTGCATCTCATATATATCAAAATCACAATGTCAAGTATACAATGATGTCTAAAATGAAGAGAGATAAAATATCAAAAATGACTGTATATCAAAATAATCAAAGTATACATCACATATCAAATGTAGCACAAACAACAATCATGTGCTCTGCCTCCAGACGGTGTAGGCATCATAGGATCAAGAGCCCTACCACTAGAAGAACCGGGATCCCTAGGATCTCTAGGTAGAGGTTGGGTAACATTTGCACTAACAGTCCTAGATTGTGACCTGCCAGAACGAGACCTCGCATAGATAACTCTTTTCTCAGAAGGAACAACGTCATAATATCTCGCTCTATAGAACTATATCTCCTCCCCAATGCGAGCAACCTCTCACATGTAATCTTCCAGGGAGGTACCATCTTCCAGTCTCTGTAATCTATTGGCAGAAGCCTAAGCACCCTCTGCTGCAAACTTGGCCGCATCCCTCTCGGTTATCAATGAAGTAATCTAAGCCTGGCTTGCCTCGGCTGTCTGTCTGTCCGCATCCCTCTCAGTTGTCAATGCTGCAATCTGTGACTGAGCTATGACTAGCTGAGCTTGCACTGATGATAGAGTCTCTGCATGCAACTCAACCTATACCTGCATCTAAGCCTAGTTAAGCTTAAGCCAATACCTGCATCTATTGGCAGAAGCCTAAGCACCCTCTGCTGAAAACTTGGTCACATCCCTCTCAATTATCAATGAAGTAATCTAAGCCTGGCTTGCCTCGGCTGTCTGTCTGTCCGCATCCCTCTCAGTTGTCAATGCTGCAATTTGTGACTGAGCTATGACTAGCTGAGCTTGCACTGATGATAGAGTCTCTGCATGCAACTCAACCTATACCTGCATCTAAGCCTGGGTTTGCTCTAGTAAACCCTGAGCCTGAAGAAGCTGCTCCTGAATTGTCTCTAACTGAACCTAAAGATCTGCTATCTGCAACCGCTTTGAAACACCTCCCACAGCCTACCTCTTGCCAGGAATGGTCTCACCAAGCAAATCTATAGCAGGGCCCGACCCACCTGCAACCTCTCCACTATCAAATCTCTCATCTTCGCTGCTCTCATCTCCACTACTCTCGCCACCAACACCCTCCTCTACCCCAACATCCTCCTCAAGCTCGACATCTGCCTCACCAACCACATCAACATCCTCCACCTCAAATCCTCAAACATCCTCTCTCCTCCATCTCTGACCATGCATAACGGGAACATTCTCCTCTACAGGTAATGGGGCAGGCTCATATGGAATGGTAAGGTGTGGAAATGGATGCAAAGCAAAAAAATCAGCATAATTTTTCGTAACTGGAGGCTCAACAATATCTAGCCAAATGTCCCACACAAATGGTTGTAAAGCTTGAAACTCTTGAACTGCCACAACATATGACAAACAAGGCCTCCAATCTGTAGTATCTAACTGATGATGAGTGTAGTGAGCAACACCCTAGGGCATACCCTATACCATCCCATACTGTCTATAAACACGTCTGATCAAGAATCTCTCTAATACCCGACTAGCATGGCCAATCAGGATCATCGACTGGCAAAGAAATGGTAGCTGAATATCATCATTGTCCCAATTATCACAATCTAGGTAGGGACACCATGTCACAGACTCTATGTCGTCAATAACTCTCCTCTAATACTCTAACTTACCTAGTCTAGACTGAGTAAGCCGGCTGGCATATCTGAACACATAAGGTCTCATGGGTGGCCTCTGTCTAACTGGAAGTGGACGTGTGATAGCTATGTGCTCCCACACCCATACTTGAAGCAAAGTAACATTGGTCGATAAACTCCGACCACTGAGATACACAACTGAATATAAATCATGATATAAATGGGCAAGCATACACATGCCCCAAGAAAATCTGGTGCCATGAACAATCATACTCTCCAAAACTCAACCCCAACCAACCGAGAATCCCTTAAACCTACGATCAGGACTAAGGAATCCGCCGATGAAACTAGCAAGTATTGTAGGAAAAGTGGCATATGCATCAACCATCTCATGCCATGGAATCCACTCTCCAACAATACCATATAACAACATATATAACAACATCTCCAACAATTAGAAGCTACATAATCTGCCAGACATCCTCTGGGGTGACTATCATCTCACCAGTAGGAAGGTGAAAGGTGTTGTGCTCGCTATGCCACCTCTTGGCTAGTGTTGTCAACAAACCCCGATTAATCCTAATCTAGGGCATGTATAGAAGAGGAGACAATCCACAATGCATGATAATAGTTGTCTTAGGCTGTGCCAACCATGGTATAAGATCAAATGTCCAAGGGAAATGCTCTCAAACCTAGAGGTTCTCCAATCACTCCTATTATCATAACAAGATCAAAGTCAATAAATTCATGTCAATCATCAAATAACATCAAAATACCATATCAAATCAAGTCAGCTCTTAGTGAGAATTTTGATCAAATCTCATGAGCAAACATCATTGAACCTCACCTATCATGAGATCAATCATCAATGCATCAAATCAACCTTACCTATCATGAGATCAATCATCAATGCATCAAATCAACCTCACCTATCATGAGGTCAATCATCAATACATCAAATCAACCTCATTTTTCATGAGGTATGTCAATCATAATTATTCCTCACCTATCATGAGGATAGTTATCATCAAAACAAACATCAGACCTTGCCTATCATGAGGTTGAAAAATCATATATTTGATTAGACAAATCATTCATATCAAACCAACAACTGATACGATAAAAAATTGAGAACATCAAGAACAAATTGACAAAAATCACAACACTTTGATTTAATTGCGCTCAAAAGGCATTAAAAGTGCTAAAACAATGACATGCACCATTTCATCAGATAAAAGCGCTATTACAGACGGAAAAAGCACCATTTTATTAAAAAGTGCCATTCTATTTGGTCAAAGCGCTAACAATTTTGGTAGAAGTGCTAAAACTCTAAATGTGCTAAAATAGGAGGTCGAAGCGCTACAAAATCTAATCAAAGCGCTAAAAATCCGAATGCGCTAATGTATCTTACAGAAGCGCTACAACGGCTATCCTAAGCACTAAACTTTGCAAAGCGCTAACCTAACCTATAAACGTGCTAAAACAGACCTTCAAAGCACTAAAAGTCTAGAAGCATTACAACATAACTTAGAAGCACTACAATGGAATTGTAAAGCGCTACAATGGATTCTAAAAGCGCTAAAAGGAGTTTAAATTTAAAAATCCAAAAAATACACAAAAAATGAGAAAATGCATGAAAACCAAGGAAAAATAATAGACATATCGGAGGTCCAAATGCAACTGGCCACTGATGTCGTCAAACATGCTCGAAATGGTGGGTGTGATATGGAATCAGCATCTTGCTCCAAGTAGCACAAGAATCTCTCTCACAAGTTTTCAAAAGTCACAATGTGCAAATGATTTTGAAAATGACTTTTTTTAACCTTTTATAGGTTATTCAAAAGGGTTTTTTTTGAGATTAATTTAATTTTTCAAAGGGGAGATAAATTGAAATTCATCCAGGACCACTTTCTTCATCAATTATCGAGAGATAAATTATTTTATCATCAAATCTTCATCAAATCATCAGAAAATCATTAAAAATTGAAAAATTCCAAAAAAAAATTAAAAAAATCATTAATTTATCTCCTAAGGGGGCATATATCCATCAATCACCTGAAAAAATGTCTGAGGCATTCTAAAAAAAATTCGTCAATAATAGCAGCAACAACACAAAATTTTCTTTGAAGCAATGCATAAACAAATCACTTCAAAGAGGGGCAAAATGTATACACCTAAAAATGGTCTGGAGAATCTAATTAATTAAATATGATTTATTTGATTAATTAATCCTAAATTCATCTACTTAGTAAATAAATAGAAATATTTATTTATATTAAGTTCACTATTAATTCTTCTATTTTATCATATTATTTTCCTCTTAATTAAATAAACAAAGTTAAATACTTTGTTTTATTTAATTATTATCGTTATTATTTCTTCTATACTTTATCCATTAAATTAAATACACAACTTCAATAATTTGTGTTATTTAATTATCTTATCATATTCCTCTTTATTAAATGGGCAAATATCAAATATTTGTTTTATTTAATTAAATCTTCCTAATTTGCTAAATTTGAATAAATCAAAAATATTTAAATGAAAAGCATAAATCAAATCCCTCTATTCACTCACCAATAAAATTAGATTTTTCAAATCTAATTAATTTAACTGTCATTCACAGGAAAAGCCTCGAGGACAAACCTGTAGGCAATCCTCTCAATCTTCTGCCTCAAATCTTTCCTCTCATCTTGCCTGGTGTTTTCATGGGGAGGAACAATCCTCCATGATTAGCTCCACCTTCTCATCTCTTACTATTCAAATCTCCAAATTTAATCTTAGCCTCTGTTGTGTTACCCCTGTGAAAAATTGTTGCTGGAAATCTATATATACAACCTTCTGAAGCATGAAAATGATCCAAGAATTATCATCTTTTATGCAAACTTACTCTGCAGGAATTAGTACTCAAGCAACCAAGCAATCATAAGCATTAGCATTAGCATTAGAAATAGTATCATAGCATCATGGCATCAGTAGATTTCATATCACGACAACATCATTAGTTTTTACTGTAGCTTCCTTTTATCAGTTTTCATCAGGATAGTTTATAATAGCTTCATACAATCTAGAAATCATTCTTAATCATCACATCATTGCATTTATCATCCATTATGTTCTCTAGATAGGCATTTTAAACAATTATGGTGCTTACAAATCTGAGAGCTTCGGTAACTTGATAAATCTTTGGAGATAGGAGACAATGAGACTCCTTCAAGATATTCTCTATTTTAAATTAGTTTAATTCATGTTTAATCTTGATACATTGTTTCATTAAGAGGTGTATTTAATTGTATTTAGTTTACTCTTTCCACACTTACAGGAGTTAAAGAAAAAAATTGGTTCATAAGGAGGTATTGAGAAGTACAATCCATGGTTAAAAAATTTTACTCTCAAGTTGACAGTGTTGATTATGGTGAGATATTTTCTCCTGTCACAAAAATGATATCCATTATATTTTTATTTTTTATTGTTGTTGCTTATGATCTAGATGTTGAGCAAATAAATGTGAAAACAACTTTCCTTCATGGTGATTTGGAGGAGGATATTTATGACATAAGAAAAGAGCTACATAGTGAAAGGTAAAAGTAATTAGGTTTGCAAATTAAAGAAATATTTGTATGGCCTCCAATAGAGTCCTAGGATGAGGTACCAAAAATTTGATACATATATGTTGAGTTTGGGATTTGAGCATTGTAAATCAGATCATTGTGTTTATTATAAGATTGATGGTGGTCATTTCTTTTTTATTGCATTATATGTTGATGATATGTTATTTATTGGTAAAGGAAAAGGAATGATTTTAGAACTAAAGTCTAAACTTACAGCTAAATTTGAAATGAAAGATCTACGTATAGCTAAACACATTCTTGGGATGAAAATTAGAAGAAATAGAGTGAACATAAAGTAATGGCTTGGCTAGAGTATGTATGCCAATTTATTTTTATAGATATTTAACATGTAGAATTGTAGTCCATTATATGTTCCTTTTACAATTGGAATGAAGTTATCTATTTGAGATTGTCCAACGTCCCCATCGGAGATGGAAGACATGTGTAAAGTGCCTTACTAGAGAGAAAATGGAATTTTGATGTTTGTTATGGTCTAAACTATACCAAACATTCTCCAAGGAGTGTGATTTCTTTATAGATATATTTCTAATCTTGGTAGATTTCATTGAGATGCAATTAAAAGAGTCTTCAAATATTTGCAAGGTACCTCAAATTATTCCTTGTGTTATCATAGTAAATTAATAGAAGACAAAATTTCCCTTGATATTCATGGTTATGTGGATTCATACTAGGTAGGTGATGTTGATAGTAAATGATCCACCAATGCTTATGTTTTTTCTTTATTTGGTGGTGCAATTAGTTGGATGAGTAAGCGACAGGTTATGGTTTCTTTTTCCACTACTAAAGCTAAGTTTATGGTAGCTATTCATGCTTGTAAAGAAGCAATTTGGCTTAAGAGACTATGTTCAAATGGAATAAAATAAGATGTAGTGACAATTTATTGTGACAGTTAGAGTGCAATCTACCTAGCTAATAACTAAACATTTCATGCTAGGACTAAGCACATTGATATATAATATCATTTTGTTAGAGATATGGTTAAGGATAATAGGGTGAAGCTAGTTAAGGTAGAGTTTGTGATGAATTTTGTTGATTCTTTAACTAAGGTTGTGAGCATAGAGAATTTTAGATGTTTTCCGAATTCTATGGGCCTCTTGGCCCCTGGAAATTAAATCGTGTTATTGATCCTCCTATTGCTCTTACAAGGTGTTTGGAAAGTAGGAGATTGTTAAGAAAAAAATGTCTCAACCTTTTTATTATAAGAGGCTAATATATTTGAGAGTGTGGGTGGTGTAGGGGGTACCCCCATATGGGGTCTAGGGAGCCCATCCCCTCGATGAGGATTCAGGGATGTTGCCTCCAAAAGAAACATTTTATGTATATTTTATTATTGTAAATATAGACTATTCATAATTAGGTCTCAAATATGATGGTAGATATTTTTTGGCTTGTCTTTCCCTAGAAGAAAACCCTATTTTATGAGGGAATTGTATTATGATTGTACATTGTGATGTATTTTGAGATTTTGATAGTTGTTGTGTTACCTTCAGATCTCTAGTTGGTGATACTCTTATGAAAATCTTGCTGTACAAGTATATTATAATCTTCATGATTTTTGAATAATATATTGGGTGGCTTTTGGAGTGTGGGTTTTTCTCCTAAAAGGGTTTTCCCCACATAAATCACTGTGTTGTGGTATGCATGATATTTGTGTTTAATTTATGTAATTGTTGTAAAGATCTAACTTTTTTTGCATTACCCTCCACTCTAGATTAGTGTAGGAAGTTTTTTTAACAACTTAACTTCCTTGCATTGACTAATTTATAAAATTTAATAAATAAGTTAAATATCATTAGCATAGGTAATATTTCCACAACATACCCAATTTCTACTAAATTGGCGAGAATACAAAGTTAAAGGTTAATATTTCAAGGTTTTAATGACTACTTGAATATTTTTTCTCTTTCTTAAGGATTTGTTTTTTGTATTTTCTTCCAAATATTCACAATATTAGGTGCTCTTTTTTGTTGCTTATTTTTTAGTGTAATTATTTAATTTCACTTTATTACTTAAGTTTCCTTAGGTAGATAGGATAAATTAATACTTGTAAAATCCTTCTTTCCTGGAGATCACTTTTATTCTCCTCTTCTCATGTTTGGAAACATTTTAAAATTAATCCCTTTATTTTTGGCTTTTATGCCTCTTCCTCATCTTCATCAAATTTGAAAACTTGAAGCTATAGAATGTAACTCTTTCCTATTATTAATTCAATAGATATTTTGCTATTATTATCTCTTATTTTTATCAATATTAGATCTTAGTTGATGATTCTGTTATGCATGATTTGTAGGTTGCATGTAGCTTTTTATAATCCTTTGTAGTCACCTACATTGTGTTTTCCCTAAGCTTCAAAGACTCCTTCACGTACGTCAAATATGTGTTTCCTTAAGTTTCTTTTATTATTAAGTTCTTAAGCTTATTCACATTTAGTAAGGTTGGAATTTTTTAGAAAGTAATTTATCTTTAGGTTTTAAAAGAGTCCGAGTGAAATAAACCTAATTTTAACCTAATTGATCATAGTCTCTCAAACTTAGAATATCTAAGATTCTCTATGTTCATTATTCATTTATCCTTTGTTCTTGGTTCCTTAAGGTTTTCAATGTGTTTCTAATTTATGTGATTTCTTTTCAGTTTTCTCTAATTTATTGCATCAATTTTATTATCAATGTAATGTTCCTTAGACATTTTTCACCTTCCATTTATTGATCTCTTAAATTTCTTAAGCTATTGAGGTCTAAGATTGTGACAAATGACATAATCCTTACTCCTTGTACTCTTAGGGTTCTTAATGCATGGGCCTTAAATTCTTTTCATCCCTAATTCTTGAGTTTGTTAAGAGATTTTATTATAATTTTCCTTGATGTCAAGATTTTTGCTAATATACTCATTAATTCTTAAGTTTCTTGAGGATCCAAGTCAATTATATTTTAAATTGAGTTCATCTTAACTTATATTTTAACCTAATAATAATAATTTTGGTTTACCAAGATCTCAACTTATCAATAGTCCAAGTAGAAAGAAAATTTACATTACTTAATTTGAGGACTTGAGATTATAATATTGTCACAAGTGTCACAATCGTAGAATTTTCAATTTTCAAGTTCATGGTTGTTGAAAATTTAAGACTTTTTCCCTAAAATTCAAAGATCCTAAGATAATCTTAATACCAAGTAAGTTTGTTAGGTTTTTTATTCATCAAACTCTTAAATTCTTAATTTCCCAATATTTTTGGATTTGTACATTTTTGTTTTATTCCTTCTTTTGTTCAATCTTAATCTTTAACTAAATATGCTCTTAATCATTAAAATTCCTTGACACTTTGAGTAGTATTTTCTAGTGTAGGCTTTTATTTATCTTTTATGTTTTTCTTACACTTTTAATTAAGCTTGTTATTTTCTCCTGAGTGAATAATAATGTGAGTGAAGTGGGTTGTCAACATTTCCCATAAGAGTTATTCTTTCCTATTTTAGAGATTTTAGAGTTATAGTTCCTAGTGGTTGTATATGTCATCTCATCTCACTCACATGTTCTATATATACACAATCACCTATCATATCTCATCCCTTCAATTTATGTCATTGTGAGAATTTTGTCATGCATATTTTTCTTAGAGATATTTCTATTTATTCTTGATAGATATTGCTTCTGCATTTGACTGTGTTGGACTTTTTGAATCAATGTTTTAGATCATACTAGTTGATCCATCATCAAGATTGTTAAGAGCTGGATGTTTAAAGATGTCCTGATCCATCATCAAGATAGTTCAAAGCTGGAGGATATCTAACCTCTAGAGCTCAACTATCTTGATAATGGATCACAAAGTGTGATTTGAAACGTTGATTCAAAAAATCCAATACAATCAAATCTAGAAGCAATATCTATCAACTAAATAGATTGTAGAAACTTGATGTCATTAACTCTTTATACTTATTTTTATTCTCTTATTCTTGAAACACTCTATTTTTTCCATTTTGATTCTTATTCTTGAAACACCCTATTTTTTCCATTTTGATTCTTTAATCATTTATTGATTTGAATGTATGTATTTTATTTTTGTGCAAGTTTTGGGTTAATCATAATTTTGTGCATATTATAACATTGTATTAGTCATTGTGATTGTAACAATATAGCACCTTGTTTTAATTTTTTAGATCCAAGGGCATATCAATTTATTGATGTTCAAGTTGTGAATATTCTTAAGGCATTTGGATTGATTTTGAGTAGAGATGGTCACATGTTTGAAATGGGTATGTATCTATTGAATTCTCATACTTGTGGCTTATCTTTTTAAAGGAATGGTTAATCAAGTTCAAGTAAATAAACAAGATAGAATGAAACATATAATAACAAAAAATCATAAAAAAATGAAAGGGTGGAGGCTTTGGATATAGACATTGACATTTTAAAATTTAGTTATTAAACTAAGTCTTGAGAAAAATGAAGAGAAAAAACTTGATTATGGTATGTTGTCTTTGTTTTTTATGATGTTATATCCAAACAAGGTTCTATGCCAATGATTGTTCTTATTAATTCTAATGGTTTTTTTTTGTGTAGATGTTTTAGTTTGTATATACGACAAAAGCATTAGAATATGAGGCTCTAGTTTTGGAATTAAAGTTTTCTATTGATCATAACATTAAATTGCTACAAATTTATGTAGATTCAAAGTTGGTCACAAATTAGGTAAGAAGTAAGTTTCAATAAAATTCATCTAAATTGAAGATGTATAAATTTAGGATATGAGACATTCTAAAATGTTTCATTATCCTTAACATCACTTTAATTCCTAGGGGGTGAGTATGTGGGTTGATTCCTTAGCTATATTTACCACTAATTTGGACCTATTAGAATATTTCGCTCCTAAACATTTTTTATCCTTTTTCAAATCCCTATGTTTTTGATAATATAAAAAGATTCTAAATTTTTTGTGATGATCAACATATTCTATTATTCTTGACAAGTAAAAAAAAAATTACATATCAAATTATTGATGAAAGTAATAGAGGATTTATAAATGATGAATAGATGAAGAGGGGTTGGTGAATTTGAAGACAAGCAAGATTCCTAAAGGTGTGGTTTTAATATTTTTTTTTTTCCTTATTGCTAATCCAAATATTGTGAAACCTAACAAAGTGGTAGAAAAGCTTTTTTTTTTTGTCTATTAATATTGTTTTGTCAACATAAGGGTGTCTCTTTTAAAAGTGGAAAGGGGGGGATTGGTTAGTCTATTAAGAGAACACAATGATGGTATTACAAATGTGTGGTAATTCAAGCAAAAAACATTTAGAAGCCCTACCTAGCTTCAACACTTGAGAGCAATCTCCAAATAAGGATAAATTATATCTACTCTTCAATTTACAAGGAAAAAGGGATAAGAGAAAAAGTCTAAGAAAAAAATGTCATTATCATAAAGATAAGAAATAAATGTCACTTGATGACTAAAAAAGGCATCCATAATGAATGATTTTATAATGAACCAAACCCTAATTAAATTTGAAATAAAATATAAAAACAATCATAGACATCAAATATGAAATAGTAACATAGAAGGATAAAAACCAAGGTCAAACTATAGGTGTATAAGATAAAACAATTTCACCAATTTATGTGGGAAAATAAAAAATCTTACATAAATATCTAGGGTAAATAAATGCAAAGAAGTAATAATAAATAAGTGCCTAGGTATTCAAGTTATGTCAAAACATATTATCAAACTTGATAATAGAATGAAATAACAAAAATCAAATGCAAACCTTAGTGTTGAGGAAAAGAGAATTTATATAATTATAATAAATGGCTATAACCCAAAATTTGAAACTAGATGTAAGATGAATGGTCTAAGATGACTAAGCCATGTGAATTATGTAATTGTGGATGATCTTGGGATATTCTTCCACCTATAAGTTTGATCCTTGCAACTATAGTCTAACTTGATGTCTATGGTATTAACCTTATGCTATGAAATTGAACTTGTGATTTTAAGATTGTTGGTATCTATAATTAAGTTTTTGTTGATATCTATATACCTACAATTGGAAACTTTAATGTGTTGAAGAGCAATATTGGAACATGTTGTGCTAGAAAGGAAGATGCCTAGCCTTTTAATTTTTTCCTTAGTCAAGTTTGATTCAGTGATTTTGATAAAGTTGGAAGGCAAATGCAGATGTTGGGGTTACAATAATGATAACTTGAGACTTAAAAGATGATTCAATGATGTAGTGTAAGAACTAGGCTTTGGAATTTGTTGATATTATCAATATAGTTGGTGTAAAAGAGTGTTATCATAGGAGTATAAGTGATTCTAAGTGGCATAAATGTTAGAGGTGAGTGATTCTAGAGGATAAGGGGTGGACTTGGATGATAAGTAATCTTGATTTTAAATGGTTTAGGGATGTTCTTTTGTGCATGTACCAAGCACATAAAAAATAATTGGTGTCTGAGTCAACATAATGACTAGTTAAAATTGAGTTAGCTTAGACTTGATATTAAATTAAAAATTAGAAAATACAGATTAATCTAGTACATGGAATTCTAAACTGAATCAAAACTACAATTGTAATTTTATTCTAATAACTAATTATTTCGCAAAAAATTAAATTATATTTGTAAAAATTAATTTTAATATGAAATCATTAAACCTATGAAATCAATCAAAATCATATACTAAACAATATACTTAAACATACATATAAAATAACATAAAATAAAATAAAAAATAACAAAATATACACTTTTTCAAACGAACAAAAGCATTTAGACATTTAAGCATGGTTTCAACATATGCAGTAACAACATTGATTGACATCTCAACAACTTTAGTATCTACCTAATCAATGTTGGTCAACAACAAAAATGGTGATGTACATGTTGATGGAATAATGCACTTTTTTAATAAGTTTTTTTAAGGCAAGGCGTGCATTGGAATCTTTTAAGTCCCTGCCCCTTCGCCACAATTTAGGCCGCCTGAAATTTAGGGCAAAATGATAATCTCTTTATCAATTTTGTATGCATTACTATGTTTAAATGGGTAAAAGTAAACTATTTAAATCAGCTAGGTTTAACATTAAAGTACATTTAATATATATAAATTAGAGTTGGATGAATCAATGTTTTTTTGTTTTAGGAAAATTAATTGTAAATGAAAAAGTGTATTTAGTATTTGAATTAAAGTTAGAATATGAATGTTAATGAATTTTAGCAATTATTTTTTACTATGTTTAAAAAAAAAGAATTTCTTTGAAGTGTATGATTATTATTTAGTTGAATGAAAATTGCTACGATCTCATTCATTATGGTTCTTGTTCTTTGTTTGCATGTAAGGATTTGCAATATTTATAAATACCTTGGAAAAATTGTTGAATTCTGAGGGTTCACATTCTTATGAGTCACTTGCTATGATAATAATCATTTTTATGATCTTGGGCAACTATTGGTAAACAACAACTAAGTTTGAAATGGTTTAGATGTGAATTCTAATGCAAGTAATGATTCTTTTTGGTACTCCAAAACCAAATGGTTTTAGGAATGTCCTTTATAATGTGGATAATTTTTTTTATTTTTTAATGATGAATTCATGTTTAAATAATTTTCTTCAAATCCTAAGACAATGAATATTCACACAAACATGTACCAAGTTACTTTCCAAAAATTAGGAAGAAATGGTAGGAGTTGACCTTTTTTTTGTAAATATAAATTTTAGGTCAAATCTACACCATGTTGGATATATCATATACATCATAGGCCCAAGATGGGGAAGACTAGGCCTTGTTATTAGGAATGGATATGTGAAAGAGTGGAATAATATGAGGTAAATGAGGGGGTAAATGAGGGGGAATAAGTGTAGATAGGGTTAAGATAAGATCAAATGTATGGAAGTGTGTTCAAGTGAGAATAAATGAGGATAACTAGGGATTGGGGAAGGAACCAAACTTAGCACAAATGTATGTCACACTTTTCTATGTAATTATATTAAAAAATTCCATCCAAATGGATCCAAAACTAAATGAGAATTATGCAATTACCATTATATTTTGCCTCCACTTTGAGGTGCATGTGAATCCTACAATGAACATGGAATTTAAAGCATATGAGATCTCACAAACATGCATGAAAAGTAAATATTTAGCCATGAATGAATATGGGGTCCATACAAAATGGACTCACTTAATGTCTATTTAAATAATGTGTCTCAACCTTGCAATCCTAATGTTCATGTCTTAATCTTTTGTATGCTCATTCTAGAAGATTATTCACATGTTTGGCTAATTGCACCCTACATTTGGCATTGAGATTTGCACTTCTCATGGCTAATGAGATCACCCAAAATACTAGAAGTTGTTATATAAACATCACTCACAATCATTTGAAGGTATTCAATTGAAAATTAATCTAGTTATTTTATTTGTGGAGCTCTCAACATTCATATTCTATTGCAAAATTATTCAAATTCTATAATTCCCACATATTGTGTGATTTTGTAATCAAATGGTTGAGGCCTATCATGTTGGAATCCTATTGTAGTAGATTGTAATTCTATTATATTCATGAATGAATAAAGATATTATTGTTACTTTGCTATTTCATTGAGTTTCATTTGTGGTATTTCATTTAGTTGCATAGTAGGATTTAATGCTTCATTGGATTCTTCATCTATGATTGTATCATAAACACCTTGTTTTCCTCATTTAGGGTTTTTCATATTCTTCATCCACCAAGTGTATGTTGCAAAATTCTTGATCATGCTCGTGTGTCTCAAGGCAATGTTAATCTATGGTAACTAAATCATATGATCATCCAAGTTCATCTACAACTAGAATATCCCCATTCTTTCTATCTTTGGGTAGGGATGGTAATTCTAGATTTTTGCAAATACAAGCATCTACCATTAAATTTATCATATTGCACATGATTGTAAAATGTTTTAGCATAGACCAAAATAGGGTTGATTTTTTAATGTCTTACCTAAAGGATAGAAAAACCATAGTTTCACCTTGAGAGCCAAGCCAACATTGCATACAAATTTATCCCCAAGCTCACAATAAAATTTATTTTCACCTTCTTCTACATTATTAGCTCTAAAATAGGGTAAACTAATATCATGGTAAATTCTTTTAATTCTACTTTGGACTCCACCGAGTGCTCATTCTTATTAATGGGATTTTTGTATTCATGGTACTCTTCAATTTCATCATTTTTGAGTTTGTTCATAAATATCTTCTTCAAGTGGAGTATAATTATTCTCATCTTTTCAACTCCAAATCTACTAATTTATCACTCATATTAGCCATATATGATATGTAATCCATCATATCTTTGAAGGCCAAGTCTAACTTTATGAGAAACATGGGAAAAGTAACCTCTACATGCTCAGTTGTCTTGTGAATTTGATAAATTTGTTATGTAAACTCATGTCTCTTGTTAGGTCTCAAAAACACAAGTTTGAACCACGAGAGGTTGCCAAGCTCTCACAATATTTTTGGATAACGTACAAGGCCAAATGACAAATTTGAACCTTCTTCTCTTAAGGCTCTGCCAAACCTAGGTGGGTGTACCTATGCAAATGAGGCAGACTTAAACTATATTTCTCCTACTTAAGCAATCTGTCCACAATGGAAATTGGAAGTGGAGATATGCAGACCTATTTGGTATAATTGTATAAGCAATATCAAGGTGGAACTTATGGATATGTTCAGTTAACAGATGTAAAAATTTGGAAATAAATAGGTTAAAACTAAATGATGAAAGGATAAGACCAATGCCTTCTTGGGTAAATGGAGTCCAATGAAGACCTAGAAAATGTGACATGTAATGGTAATAACTCAAACTACTTGGCACACTAATATGGGTTTATAACTCATATAAACATGCAGGTAAATAGTTGAAAAACTCTACTTGAGATAGATTGACAACCCTAATTATATGGCTCCTCTTACCGATCCAATTAACACTTCCAAATTACTGTGAATGACTAGAAGGATTTAATCTTTACTTGAAAGAACAAATTAATCATATTACACAAATACAACAAATGTGCATTGATAAATTGAGTATATACTTCATATATCAACTTAAATAACAAAGAAGCATTAAAGTGGAGACAACCAAATAATCAAATAATTCTAACAAACAGTTGATACCAAGACTAGGCCACAAAATCATATATTTTCATTCACTTATTCAAAATTTATACATGCATCTGAGCCTTTTGAAATGTAAACATTGTATACTCCTACTTTCCTGCCGCCTGTTTCTACCTGCTCTCATCTAATCTTCTAATGATTCCTTATGGTCTTGGTCTCCCTTATTTATACGAGAGGCAACAAGCTTCAGACCAAAGGACATGACTTTTGGTAACAAAACATAATTAGAAGATAAAATGTAACAAAAACAACTAACAACTAACATGCAAAAATCTGTTAACCCTCGAGTAAAAGCCCGTGGTCATTGAAGACATGTGCAAAAGTTTTACTTTATGGTGAACTTTTCTTGATTATGATTAATCTTTATCCAAACCCAGATACTTTTCTTGCCATTTACTTATTGTCAAATCATTCGGCCACTTGAATCCTTGTGCAGTAGCGAAATTCGTATGGTGGCTTCTCCATCTATTATCGAGCAAGTTTCTAACATCCACAACAAATTTTGTGTATCCATTGTCCAACATTATAATCCCATCGAGAAAAGTATGAAACCTATCAAGACTGATATCACCTTCACTTTGTATGTGTGTCAAGCACCAAGGAACCATTGGATCAAACTCATTCTTCCATTCATCCACAATTTTTAGTTGACCATCACCTTTAATGATTAAAGGGCTGAAAATTGTGTTTTATTGAGTCAAATGCATTACTTTTACTCTCAACTTTCTTCTTCATGTCAATTACATACTTGTGATCCTCAATAACACCCTTTACCATTTTCTGTGTAGGATTGATTCTCGGAGGGGCATCTGGATCCCTTTGTGTTGCTTTGCACAGAGTAGTTAGAATGTGGTAAGTGGGTTGCCACCTTTTCTGAAGTTCCTCTAAGATAGGAGAATTAGCACTTATTTGTTCCAAGGCTTTCATCAAATGGTTGAAACCTTCATTTAATCCACTTATCTTTTCTTTCAATACTTCAATTTTGTCCTTCAATATTTCTTTCAAGGCATCCAGAGTGTGATGCTTGACATCATCCATATTATGTTTCTTCAATTTTTCAATATCTTCTTTCATCTGTTGAATCTGTGGGTCTTCAGCTTGAGCAGGTGGGTGATTAACAATTATTTCATCTCCCTTCACATCTATAGCTTGTTGCAACCGTTGCTTCAATTTGAAATTTTCAATAAATAACTTATTTATTTCATCATTTGACAATTTGAGTCTTTTCTCATACTCAGTTATTTTCTTCTCCATGTTTTCCACATCTTTTGTAAACATAGTTGAATGCATAGTTATGGTTGCAGCTTCTATTGGAGTTGTATCTTTCATTTTCCTCACCATAGCAAACCCTTGCATCTCTTGTACCACATCTAGAAGCCTAGGCTTCCTTGTGCTTTTATGTTTTGTCCACAAGGCAAGGGTCTAGGTGGTAGGATTGTAGCCTGTTCCTGAAACTCCTTCTTTTGAGTAAAATTCTGCAAGCAACATTGGATCATCCTGAGCTCTGATTTGATCCAAAAGAAACACCCTGGAGAGTTCCATCCTCGGTATGATCAACATGTTACTCTTCAACACCAATTCCCTTGCTTCTTGGGGGGTAACATTGATATTGTCAATATTTAATTTTGCCAGTGTCTGGGCCTGAACTTCAACTTGTTTTGAATCATCAACTCCAATGAGATTAATCTTTAACCTATCATCAAACTATCTCATTTTTATTTTGATCCAGAAATCTTTGAATTCCCTTGTATGAATGAAATTATCATCCTCCATGAACTGTAGAGAGGCAATTATTCTTTCATCATCCTATATTTCATTAGCAACCTCCTCTGATATTTTGATCTTTGGATCATGAGGCTCTAGAATTTTTTGCTGCTCTGCTACTTCCTTCATCTCGGTTAGAGTCAAAACTACTTCTTGCTCCTCATCACTTGAGACATAATCAACTAGTGACTCAACTTTTTGTTTCTTGGTTGGAGGCTCATGTGTTGGAGATGGAGGGGATGGATGAACTGGTGATGGGTGTGGTGCATGAGATGTGGATGTTGTGTGTGATGGTTGTTGGGGCATTGGAAGTGGAACTTCTCATCTTGAGCCCTCTTATAAAGTTCTTCAAACTTGTTGAGGATCAATTGCATCCTTTTTAGAAGATTAGTTTCCTCAACAAAGAACCCCTTGAAAATCTTATCATTTTCCTTCTTCTAGTCCTCCCATCTCATCATCATCAACCATCTCTTTCTGGTCTCAAATACATCTATAAAATACACCAAATTTCTTATCACATCCTCTTCAGGATCAAATGTATGTGATATTGCCCTCTTTGTAAGCAAGGTCCTTTTGATATTGTTAATGTGACCCTCTAGATCACATATCCTTTCTTTTCCAGATCTAAGAGAAAAATTAACCTTCATAAATCTCTGTAGCTCTTCTAACATGTCTGACCCAACTGACAACTCTTCAAATACTATTAAATCGGGCAAGAATGTGCCCTTTGTTTGGTTTTTCATCAGATCATGCTCCATCTAGAGCATTTTCCACATAAACTCCAAAAAGCATAATCTAGCAAGTACAAACTTTGGCAAGACATGTGGTGCCTAGTCACAACCATACACCCTGATGATAGTATGATGTGGCATTAAGAACCAATTAGCATAATTGTGTTTGAAACCCTGGTCTGATTTGTATTGCATTGGTCTCATTACATCCATTAAAAACTGTGGCAATCTTGGTGTTGGAAAACCAAGGGGAGCAATTATTCTAATAACAAAGTCATCCCTAAACACAACAAAGTCACATTCAGTGCACTTACTGTCCCAAATGTAACACCAATTCTGTACTAGGAGCATAATTTCATTCTCATGTGTGCTCAATTTCATTCTTTTTATTCATTTTGTTTCATTTTGATACAAAATTAAATGAAATTATAAGGAATATTTTCTAAAAGACATGGGATCCTTAGCCTCCCTTACCTGCAAGGAGCCTTCATGAATTTTTTCCTCTATGATAGAAGCAAAATCAAATTCTACATTTGACTCTAGATGTTGGATGATCATAGCCATCCTCATCAGTCTAATTGACATGTTATCTTCCACATATATTCCAAGAATCTGACATAATGCATAATATGTGTTCTTGAAGTAAGTCTAAAAATCAGACATTGGAAAAGGTTCAACTATTGAGGAGGGAATGGGAAGGACTCTGTTTTTGTCACCCCTTTTCATGTGCAGGGGAAGTTCATCACTCCTATGAGTCCTTTTTAATCTTTTGTATTCTTGTTCCAGTTTCCTCAAATCTACTTCTATGACAACTTGTTTATTCAAGTTAAAACACCTAATAATAGCTTCCCTTGAGACATCTACCAAACATTGACCATCTGGGAGCTTGACAATCTTTGATGGGGCATGGTATCTATTGGTTAGGGCTTTAATTAACTTGATATCAATAAAAATGTTTGGAACTATTAATTTGGCCATGTCAAAGGTCCATGGGTTTGATGTCGGGATCCTCTCATTTCCGTTTCTATAAAAGTACCATTATAAATTCCAACCAGACTAAGGAATAACAAGATCCCTACACCCCTGAGCTAAATCCATGAAGACCTTTTTTGGACCCTTATCAACTGAACTAGGTAACAAGGCAAGTAATGGTGAGTGCAAAGGAATTTTAGTAGGTTGTTCTTCTTTCTTAGCTCCTACTTTTGTTTTCTTTGGCACCATTGTTAAAATTCAATGAGTAGTGAGTAAGCTTACCTGAAATATAGCTTTCCCTAAAGGACTCCTTTCACTATCGCACCTTGAGCTCACTTGTACTTAGTTTCTGCTACCACGAACGAAAAAATTCTCAATGTGCCTTGTTTATTTTCACATCATACCTCATTAATTCCCAAATCATAAATTCTTCATCATTCAAATCCTTCATTTTGAGCTCAATTTCATACTTCAAAGCTGATTGATGTGATTGGCCTACATTAAATGTTCCAACGGCTGATTACCGCATTACCTCGCATCACCTTTTATCCTCCCACGGTACCACAGTACATAGTATTACCCTATCTTATCATACCACTCTACCGTACATCCCTTTGGTCTTCCTTGTGGTACTACGGTGTCTCCTTAGTGCTTTACTTTGTATACCACTCTACCGCAGGCTTTGTTCTAATCTTCCACGGTATAGCGGTTCCCATTGTTATCACTATTCCTTACTACACTGCTCTATCACTGGCTACATTCCAATCCATTGTGGTATAACAGTCTCCCTTGTTAATATTGATTATTACACCACTCTATCGTGGGCTAGGTTTTAACTTTCCTAGGTATAGCGGTAAAAGAATATAGTGTGATCCCTTTTACCGTGCTACTGCGGGTCATTTTGCAAAAGGCCACAGTAACGAGGTATGATGTAAGGACTATATAGAACAACCAATATGGTAGCAGTATGGCAGTAAAAGGTTGTATTGACTTTATGGATGGTAAAAACGTGATTTTTATGAAAATATGAAGGGATTTTTTGATTTCACATGATAAAAACCTTAGAATTTTGAATGAAAATTCTAGTTCCAACATCTCTAATGGTACATGAAAATATAATAATTAGCATATCATGGTTTAGTTTCTCTATTATCTTTGGAATATCCAATTCAAAACCCAATATTTCTCATTGAAAAGGTTTAGGTTATTAATCTAGGTTCTTGTGACATGATTTTGTACCATTTATTGAAAGGCTTTCAATCTTTCCAACGTTAATCAAGGTATTATCACTTCTCTCATGTGCATCTAGGTTGTTGGAAAAATATTTGTGCATCTCTAAGTTGTTTTCCTATCCTTTTAAAGATGCACATATCTTTTATTGAACATACCAAAGTGTTGGGGGGTGAATCAACATATATTAAAACTTAAACATTTCCATTTGCAGATTAAACATCAAATCACATGAGTTGAAAGAAGAGCATAAATGAAAACATGCACCACACAAGGACACCAAATTTTTTACGTGGAAAACCCAATGAGGGAAAAACCATGGTGAGAGTTAACTCACAATATATGAAGCTCAATACTTACATAAATTACAATGTTGTTTAAGGTTCACTACCTAAGGACTTGTAGACTAAGGTGCACAACCTTAGGTTAAGATACAAGGCTATTGAGACTCACTATCTTAGAGTAGGATATATGAAAATTATAATGAAAAAAATGAACATGAACTACTATAAAGAAGCATCCAACATATATGCTGATGTTGCGGTTCCTTTTTCGCATAATTGCTCCATCATACTGACTTCACGTGCACTTCGTATTCGACATGCTAATCAATATCACAATCAATCAATTTACAACTTATTTTTTTCTATAAATACCCACCGCAACAACTCAAAATATCAATTAGGTCAACTCCAAGATGACCTTTAGATAAAACATATGATACAACACAGGTCGGCTCCAAACATATACATTATGAAGAGAAAATGAGTTCTAGATCAACAAACAACATAACAAGACCAAAAAGAATCACTACACATCCTCCAAAGTAAAATTAGTTAATCAGGATCAACCACAGATGAAGGAAACAAGAGTGTCGGCCCAAAAAATGACAACACCAAAACTACCAACTATTCAACTTTACACCACCAAGGAGAAACCAAAAGAATCATGTGGACCAAGATGTGAATAATGTAGTCTATGCACAATACCTCTTCAACCATCTTTTAAAGTATCTAATCATTAACTACTGGCGCAAGAAGAGAAACATATGTTATGTGGAACAATAAAGCATCTAAAACAATTGTACTACATTGTCCTTTGAAAACTATACTTGTGGACCACCAAAACACATGACACAATAATATAGTATGCATTGAACATCACTGAATATGTCCACGAAACCACAAGGCTAGAACTTCACTTCTAGAGGAATCAATCTAGCATTCCAACATGCCTTCATCAACATTTTACTCTGCTAGAGCACATATTGGAACGATTGTTGATTTATCACTTGTTTATCATTTAGCCTCTACTTGATTGAGGGTAGGCTCTCTTTTATATCGTCATAGCCATTGTGGAGGTAGAAATACCAAAATGATGTTTGAATTAGGCAAGCCCCTATACAAAACAACCCTTCCCCCTCTTTTATGTGTGCAAGTTACATATTTGAAGTGAATTGGAGGAAGATTTGAAGACTAATTGCTCATTCATGCATTCAATCCCTACAATTAATCAAGTCAAGGAAAGTGGATTTTAATAGTGACAAATGAAGTTTTGACAGTGATTCCAAAAGAGAAGAGCACATAGATCGAGAGCATTAGGAAAGTGAAATCAGATCTTGAGTAGCTGTTACCTAGTCTAGGGTGCCCAACGCCCCTGTCCAGCTATTTCAAGACCAAATTTATATGCCAACTTCATCTGTGTCTGCCCTCTTATGTTCTAAACTCTATATCTATTTGTTTGTTTTATGTTTTTGAGAAATCTCAATAGTTTGTTGCATTTTCATAAATAACTTAGGAACAACATTGCATCATAAAATTTAGTCAATTAACAATCAATTGATCACATCATCCCCCCCACATAGGATTAAAACCCTGATCCACCATTATGGCTCTTCCATTGAGGTTTGTAGCGAAGTGGGTATTAAGATCATTTTTAATCCTCCCAATGTTTCATATTGGAAGAAGTGTGATTTAAGACCTAGATCCATTCTTTCAATCAAACATTTTGGTGAACCTAACTATTTGTGCACTTTAAAATCTTCTAAAATATAAAGCATATCATTTTAAAATCTAAATATAATCTTAGGTTGTGTAAATTCATTATTTATGCATACATAATTTAGGCATATGCATGTTGAAAAAGTGAAAAGTTGCATTATTATTATCATTTTAAAAAGATAGGAAAAAAATATTTTCCAGATTTGTCAAATTAGGATCAATTAATTACTATACTTCACAATTTGAGAATTATATTTTACTTGAACAATCTGAAAATTGCTTACAAATTGTGTTTATATTACAAAAAAATTAAAATTTTGTGCATTTTTGGAAATTTTCCTGTCATCAGACCTGATTAGTTATAGATTAGGACCCTCAGACACTATAGAATACATCCAGATTTTACAATTAATAAAATTAACTTACTAGTCTAGGGTGACCAACACCCTTGTCTAATCAATTTTTCTTAAAAATTGGGTCATACTTTTATTTCCATGTTTCATGTGTGTTTTTGGGTTATGTGCTTACAAATTTATTTTTGTTTTCATGACTGTGTTCTGTTTAACATTCCTTGCATGTACACAAGTGTTTTGAATCTCATATGAGCTTCATGACCTAGTGTTCTATCACTAATACCCTTTTGAGATGTAGTTTTAGACTCATGGTTTCTTGCACTTCAATTACAACCGATGTTGAGCCCGAGTCTTTCAAATTTATCACACAAGGTATTCCCTCTACTCAGTCCATCTTGGATTCCCTCCCTAATCCTACATTACCTATGACTTCATTGCAACCTAACATTTATGTGGACTTGGGGGCTACTATTGCCCATGTCCCTAAAGAGAAACTAAAACAATTCCAAGATAAGGATATAAATAGAAGGTCTTCAAGACTACCTAAGTACTAAGCCTTTAGTTGGAGAGACAGTTCCTATGTGGACAATATTAGGAAGCTAATAAACGATTCCCAAGGAATAGAAGTGTTACATAGTCTAGCTCACATAGTAGATGCTAACATTCCTACAACAACTAGTTGCGCTCAAGCATTCACCAATACTCAAAACCAAGTAAGAAAACAAGTTTCCTCTCACACAACAATGCCTTCTATTCCCACATTTACACCTCCAGTCTTAGCATCAACAATACAATATAGTAAGTGTTATATATATGGATACTCCTTTTCATCACAATGAGGAGCTTTCTCACTTCATAGGCCTCATGGGAATGAAATTTACAAGAACTGGGTTACTCCACTTCACAAAAGATCTTCATTTCATGTCTTCAAACATGTAATATTTTTTTCTATACAAATGACAAATGTCAATAGAGGTGCTCACCTCCCAACATTAGGGTTTGAAGCAAACCCATTCTTGAGCTAGGAGGCCCTTTAAAATTAGGTAATCACAAAGTAATAAGTTTACAAGGCCTTCAAGCACACCATAATCCCATGGCTTGGATGAACACTTATGAATAATTGTATAATTCATAATAAGGAGGGAAACTTTTCATTTGCACAAAGAACACTTCCAAAAAGGGTTTCCACAACCCCTATCAACCCCACACATAGTTCACTTTGATAAAATTGAGAGAGAGTCTAAAACAGATTGTGTGCAAATATCTTTATCATACACACAATATAAACATGTTGATACAACAAACATGAATAGCGAGACATTGAACCTCATATTTAAAAAAAACGTCATAATCAACATTCATACAAATTTCTAAACAAAATAAATTGATTTTTCAATTATTCTATTATCATTTAGTACCATCCAATATAATCCAATTAATTACCATTGACCAATAATAATCAGAAATTTTATAATTTTAATTTACAATATTTAAAATTATTTAAAAATAATAATATAAAAAGTGGTTAATTTGTTAAGACTTTTAATCAATGTTGCTATCTAAACAATTATTTTCTTCTATAGAAACTTCTAGTCAATCTTCATATCGAGAGGCTTCTAATCAATCTTACTATCTAGATAATTCCTATTTTCTAATTAATTATTAGATAAGAATTGGTAAAGTCATCTTAATGATCAAATCCAAATTCCTCTTCTGCCTTAACTAGCAATAATCTAAATAGGGGATGATTTAAGTTAGTAGTCCTCTGATTGACTGCAATAAATGTCAAGTGCTTCAGTGGAACATCAAAATGAACGCATCATTATTCCTCTGATAATACAGTCTGAAGCACATGGTTTCTATTAAGACCTGCTATGATACAGACAAAGCTTGTGCAATTTTTTTAATTACCATGAACCTTAGACGGCCTAATATGCTGCAAATTCTTATCACCTCCTGCCGCTCTTGATACACAATCATAACAAATAGCCTCAAGTAGCTGAAATCCACATACCCTTGAGTTTTATGAATGTAATCTACTATACAGCTCCACATTCTTAATCTCAGTGCCCACTAATCATCATTGCTTATATCCAGTCTTTAAAATTACTTTAAAAACTTCTGTCTTTAGCAGGAATGGGGTATTGCTTATATTGTTAATCATCATTGCTTGTTATGGATAATGTGGGGATATACATCCCTCAGCCAGATGAAATCCTACACAATAGTTGAATCCTTTTCCTAGTAAAAAAAAAATATCTATTTGAAGTCTTTTTATTGGTGCAGCTTTCTCATCAGCTGGAATCTGACTTTAGATTTTCTGAGAGACATATCCTGCCCATTTCTAAGTTGTCATAGTATACTATGACAAACCACCTACACATGCTCTCTGTATAGATCCCTTGAATTTGTGTCAGATAAAATATTATCCCTTAATTTGCATCTTTTATGGACTCTCTGATGCAGTATTCCTTAGTGATGTTTGAAAAACTTTTGTGTTTTCTGATGCTCACTTCGCTACCTCCCTATACCTGTCCACTGCCTAAAGGCAATTGCTCAAGTTCAGATTGCAGACATCGTTGATTCAGTTGACTCAAAGGTAAATCTTTTGAGTAGAGATTGTTGTCTCCATGAGGTTTTCTCAATGACATACTAGGTTGCATATTTTCTTAAAAATGTGGATATAAAAGGAGAAAG
The DNA here is from genome assembly GCA_007258455.2 of Sequoia sempervirens. Lineage (NCBI taxonomy): Eukaryota > Viridiplantae > Streptophyta > Pinopsida > Cupressales > Cupressaceae > Sequoia > Sequoia sempervirens. The sequence continues at coordinate 38,233 of VDFB02000013.1, read as the reverse complement.
CCCACAGTCTATTCCATATGTAATTTGGATATTTGGTTGTTCCAGCTGATTTCCAGGAAGAATAATGTATAGTCTGCTAGTACCATGTGTACTGTTTCAATTTTCTAGTCATGCAGGGAGGAAACCCCTATTTAGACCTTGCATTGATGAATGTCATATGACTAAGTCAGAAATTGCATGTGCACCTCAGAAAAGTCTTACAAGTTAATACAGCATGAACATTCCAATTGTTTCCTAACATAAGCATTATTTAAAAAAAATGCTCTATATATTATATAGTGCCTTTCATAGCTTTGAGTTACAATTTCTATCAATTACCGTTTGGCAGAGTACAATAAAGATCAGTGCAGGACTTAACAGAAACAAATAAAAATGATCAGAGACTGTCTCAAAATTATGCAGCAGCTTGATGGTCTTCCAGCCCATGCCTCATCTACCACTGCAAGTACTGATAAAGTATAATATTCTTTGATCTGTTTTCAGATGGGTTATCTGATCTGAGGCTTCCCACTCATTACTACCCATAACAAGCAGTTGCTCCCAATATCCGGGCATGGAAATCATTTTACTTTCTAGTTCTCAACCTACAAGTTAATAGGGTAAATTGTTGGAACATTTAGCTGGGTACCTATATTTCCCTCTAAACACTGGCAATATGCCATTAACTGTCTTCTTGCTCACTCTGCAACAAGAATGGCCTCCATGCTTTGTACCATCCTTAAAGCAGGTTTTAGTCCACTATTGTCTCTTACCAACCCCACATTTTCTGTTCCCAAAAATCAAAGCTGCTGATCTTTACTCTGTTGTCAGCTATACCAGCAGGCTTGATGATTCTCCGCTTATAAATTTACACACCTATTTCCTACTCGGGTATGTATCACCTTGGGATATTTGCTTTGATTTTGTCAATTAAGAATGGGGAGAGTGAATACAACCTGCAGCATCCTATGCCATCTAAGGTTCATTGTATTGAAGAAACTACAAAAATGTGGTCTTACTCTCAGAAGGCCTTTGAAAAGCCAATGTGGTTCCAACTGTGATCTTTCAGCGGAAGAATGGCATGTTCCTTTGATGTTCCAGATGAGCACTTAGCAGTTTATGCAGGGAGTGAGCGGAGAAGGTTCGTTGTAAAGGCACGTTACTTGAATCATCCTCTGTTCAGACTGTTGCTGGATAAGGCTGAGGAAGAATTTGGGTTCGATCAGAAGGGGGGGCTTACCCTACCTTGTGATCCAAAAGTCATTCAGGGTCTTCTGCTTCTGCTGCATAAAAATGAGAACTCTTTTACTGCTTGTGAAGTGGAGTTTGAAAGGCTTTTGCTATCCTGATTAGTGTCCAATTTTATCAATGCTCCTATGTACATATATGTATATGTCCCAAGAAATCCTACATTTCAGATGGAAACCATAATTGTTCAGCTTTGCATGTTAGTGTAGTATTTTATTGGTCTGTTTGCTTATAGTACCTCAATCATGCAAGGAACTTCCTTATTGCAGTCCAAGTAATGAATCAGCCAAACTTAGTGACAACTAATTTGATAAATTTTTAGGAATCTACTTTTAAATAACAAGGGACATTTAATGTTAAATGCATGTTTTGGTAATAGTTCATTATATCAGCAACCTTGTACACTCTCGGTCACTGCTCTTGAGGAAATTGGATTAACATCAAGGAGGGGTAAGAATTTTATTAAATCAAGAAAAAGTTATAAAGCAGGGGCATTAAATAGCCCTATCAAGTTCCATCAAGTGATCCAACTATTGAGACAAATCCGGGGGTAGTTGACCCTGATCCCCCAAATTCCAATCATGAATATGATCAGAAGCCCATTTAGCCAAACAATCAGCAACACCATTCCATTCTCTAGGAATATGAGTGAAGGTAATAGTGTTTTAAATTGCTATACTGCTTACTAGCTCCATGTGTTTTTTTTTATAGAAACAAAACTCACACAAAACCACCAAGTGGTATTACATAAAACCATGTGACTAATACCATGAGCTTACAAAATCATTAACCCCTCATTTAATATTTGTAGTATGTTTTCCCAATATTAAGTATTATTTCCATGTGCAACCCCACATTAAATATTTAATCTAATGTTACATAAAACACATAAAGTGGACCCAATAATGCTAGACCCATGTGATGCATGCATCCTTAGATTCCCTAAGTGCACCACATAATAAATGAATATTACAGTATAACATTATGCAAGGTGGACAACACACCTTTCCTAACATAAATAATGTTGTGTAGTCACAAGATGTTGAAGTAAGAATACTTTTTGTATTAAATGGTGTTGGAGTGCATGAAATCTCTGAAGGAGAAGTATCAAGAGAAGTCTCCACGTCATTTAAAAATTCAAGTTCTTCCCATTCTTCATTCTTCATAGCTATTTGAAAATCATATGGTAGGAAAGCATCGAGTGGCTTTAGACAAATTTCAACTAGATCCTTTGGGTACAGATATTCATTCAAGTCACCATACATTTCCCAAATCATGGTCCATTGAGTAGGAGGGGAATCTATCCATACTATTGTACTCAATGGATAAAATTCCACATATGAACCAAAATTCATTAGCAATGTAGCAACCATTATTAAGCTTTCAAGATAAGAGAGAATTTGGATTTAATATATTTCACAAGAATTCAATTTTTTTATTACCCATTACTAGAAAATGGGGTTGTACAATTTACTAATTGATAGATCTCAATATTTCAAGTTATAACTTAAGTTTAATAGGTCACAATGATGGTTGAAAAGAATATTTAAATCTATATAAGTATTGAATATGTTACAAAAACACAATTTAAGAGAGTACACAAGATTATGTTCATAAACACAACAAATGGATGGTAAATTTTCATAATATTCTTATTCTTGGAGGTGTACCCTTTTCCAAATAGTGAAAGAAATACACCAATAAGAAAAAAAAAAATATTACAAACTCGAGTTAGTCATGTTTATAGGTAAGTTCTAATGAAACAACCATTGAACACAATGATGTAGCAACCATTACAATGGATTTGAAGATAATGAAAAATCAATACAAGCTTACAATGTATTTCAAAAACATTGAAACTTGTGATAAAACATTAGGGATTTGTAGACAATTAGTGATAAAATGTTGATACAACAATCCTCTTCCATCACAAAGAGTTAATAATAAGTATAAATAATTGACTAAATAATACACAACATAAAAGTAAACTAGAATCCAAGAAAATAGATGGGGTGGACCCTTGCCCTAGTGAGCTATTAGGACCTCACCTTTCTTTTTCAAGCTGAATGGATGGTTAAAATGAAGATGACCACTAGATAAACCTCCATATTCTTATAGTATTCTCTCCACACATACCTTATTAGTGTTGTTGCATCAACATCAAGAAAATAGCTCATGTGAGAATCAATGGTCTACATTGCAACCCTTTTTCTCACCCACTACTTCAATCACCTAAGTACAGTTAGATCCAAATCCATCTACAAGTAGGCCATAAAAAAGAACACTGAAGTGAACTAGTTTCAACCCAAAGTGCACTATATTTTAGGTAAGAAGATAGTAGTTGTCAATCCCTAACAAAATGTTTAATGTAGTGTACTGCATTATTGAATGTATTATCATTTCACATATATGATTCATCTAATACATGCAAGGATGGAGGAGTGACAAGTAAATATAGTCGTGTGGGAGTTTAGTGTGGAGTTGTGTCAATTAATATCTTCTTTTTTGACAATAAATTGTGTCAATTTGCATGGGGAAAATAAGTCAAAATGTGAATACACAATGAGTAGATGTTCTTCAATAACAGGGGTCCATACACACCACCTTTGTTCAAATGATATTTTGACCTTCGAAAAAGATATTTGAATAAAGCAACTTTATCCATGTGTCTAAAGGATGAAGAAAATAAAGTATTTAAAATTGTTGGTGTGAATATATTTTTTACCTATCCAATCCACTAGTAGGTCATATTCACATGTAAGTTTACTTAGGTCCTAGGAATATTTATAGAAGTCTTAGTTGTCACTTAGATCTTATCTTTTTGGCATTTAACTCTTGAGTCTCAGGTCATTTAATATTAGTTGAGTTAGTTGTCTCATGATATAGGACTAAAACACATGCCATAATCTTGTTTAATCATATCTTTCACCCTATCTAGATATAAGCAAGAATCTTGTACATTTGTAACATGTCATCAAGAAAACTATTATCTTGTCATACTCTCTTGTGAAAGGTTATCTCTTTTTTTGCAAGTGATTATGTGGCATGAGCTAATTGTCAACTCCTACATGGTATCAGAGTTTCAAATCTGTAAAATCCTTCTTAGATATGAGGGTATTTTTGTGCATGAGTTATTTATAGATTGAAGATCTCAATGAATCTAATAAAGTTGAATATGCTCTTCTCTTGCATCATATGATAATTTAGAGAATAAAAAAAATTGAAAAATAAATAAATTTGGGGGTTTCCTCTTTGTGGGTTTCTATTGCAGGTTGATTTTGAATCTTGTTGGTGCAAATTTGGGCTCAGCATTGACTTTAAAAATTTTGAGTCATTTTTTTCTTTTTGTTTCATCCAAATTGGATTTGTGAGGCCAGATCTATAAGGATTTAAAGTTGGGAGGTGGTTGCTAGATCTAGGAGGTAGCTGATACTCTGGAGCAAGCCAAAATAGACCCTTCCATCACGTCCAGAAGGCCCAAAAACCCTAAGATTGACTGTCAAATCATCAAAGTTGGAGACTTTTTCTCCAGGTCCTTAGAGGTTTTTTCTGCCCCATCACCATTTTTCCATACTATATGGATTCGTACAATCTATACATAGTTGTTGTACAGTCTATAGTTGTTGTCATTCGCTAACATTGATAGATCTATAGAGAATATTCTATATGCAATCAATATATCCTTTGATAGCGTAATTGAGGGTATGGGTCTGCACAAGTGTCTATATCGTACATTTGTGTCACAATACATTGACATTGATTTTTTAATTAAAAAAATTTATTTGGTGGGGCAATTAAATTTGCTAACTTGGCTAGTTTTAAAGCCATAGTCATATGATAAGTGCTTAACATTAAGGACCTTGGTGGCAAGCATAGCTACCACCGCCCCACACCACCAGTGCTTAACCTTTGGGTGACGATATTTTTTCTATCAGGCGATAGCTCACGGTCACATGGAAGGCTGTCGGTAGCCTCTAGACTTTAACTTTTTCCCCTAAGGCCCTAGGTGATCCCACAATACTGGTTTATAATTTTTGGCCAAACTGGACACTGAATTGATTTTTCCTAACTAAATCTTCACTTTCAGACACCTATAGCGACTAAATCGTGAGGAATTTGAAGATCATGAAAAATAATGATTTGTGAAATTTTGTCTGTAGATTCTAAATATATTTTTTTCAAAATTTTTGGAATTAGATTGCACTTCTTTTTCCATCTCCTTCAAAAACTAGTTTTTTTCAGTAAACACTAGTTTTAAGGAGTGACGCTCACCGTATAACACAACTTTTTTTCCATGAATGATAAAATTCTATTTTTTAATTTAAATTTGTAACTACGATATCTAGTGCTTCCAATTGGTTTCATAGTGTTTTTATTGAATATTTTTTCTTTAATCAAGTTTTGAAGTCAAACCAATTCAATTCAAACATAGGCCATATAACACAATTTTTTGTATGTATCGAAATTCTTTTTTTTCTTTTTGTTGGATCGAGGACTTCAATATCACGGTGCACTCATATTTTTCAATTTTTTATTTATAATCTTCTATTTTTCCACATGTACAAAAAAAGAGCTAGATTTTTGGTGAAAAACCTACATTCACAAGAAATAAATAATATAATAAATCAAATTTAATTTAATTAAAATTATACTTTTTGAAGCTTATAATAAGGACTACATACTTACCAAAAAAAATTTTAAATGAATTCATTTGATCCCCAAAAGGTAAATAAAAAAGTGGTTTTTATCAGCATTTTGATAGGTGTAAAGGAGACTTGTTATCAGTATGGTTTAAAACTAGTGGGGTTCTATCCAAGGGGGCTTGGTCTAAGGTGCTTTGATCAAATCCTCTTCGATTGAAATCCTTTAAATGGAACTTTTCAAAGCTTAAATCATTATATTTTCTAAAAATATGTGATTTCAACAAAAATCAGGATCTCCCAGAAAGTGTAAACCACTATTGTGGCAACACCCCTCTAAGATGACAATTTTTTTTAATAGTCATTACTTTTTATCTATAAATCCATTTTTCAGAAATGAGATATCATCAGAAAGCTGGTTATGAGCACTTCACAATGGTGTAGACCATTTTTTCAAACTTTTCTACAGGTGCATTTTATTATTGTTTGAAGTCTGATCTCCCATTTGAACTTCGAGCTCATAAATTTGTCATTTTATTCGATTTTTGTAATTACATTGGCATTTGAAAGATATTCAAGAGCTCTTTAGTCCTATTTATGCACTTTTTAATGATTCAACCCCAAAGATATTTTTGTCAAATTTGTGTATATTTGCACTTTGGTTGATCACTCAGACATCCTGTCACTTGGAAACGTGTTGTTTTGATCCTTGCACTTCATTTTAGTTCTAGGACATGTATCTATCTCCTATTGCTTCAGTTAGATTCCAAGGTTGCTCCATGTTGAGAGTTTTATAATGTTCCTTGGCATTAGGATATAGTCAATTTTTGTTTATGTTGTTTTATTACGATTCTAGAATTGCTCCAAAGAGTTTCCAATGTTTCCAACATCTAACTTATCTTGTCATTTGTTTCTATGATTAAGGTTCTAGAGTTTTCTCCACAGTGTGCTTCTAGTGTTTCTTTGCAACAAATTATTTCATTATGGGAGGGCTACATAGTCTCTCTTCTTGCCTTCCTATGGAGGAAAAATTGATTGTATCTTTTCTCTATTTTGGAGAGGAGTTTTGTTCCACTAGGTTTTCTTTTTTTCGCTGTTTGTGAGAGATTGCATTGTAAATGGGCACCTAAAACGGCTTAGCTGTGAGGACCCATAATAATATTTATGTTTTGCATCATTTGCATAATAATCTATTAATTCTAAGTTGCACTTAAGGAGGGGTGTTGGTGTAACTATATATTTTACCTATCTAATCTACTAGTAGGTCTATTCACATGTTAAATCTATTTAGATCTTAGAAATCTTTCTAGAAATCTTGGTCATCTTTTTGTTTTGCAGGTAATTTTAAGATGTGAACTAATTTTCCACTCCAAAAAAAAAATAAAAAATAAAAATCCATTTCTTTGTTTGTATGACTATATAATTGTTTAATACCAATGTGACATATAAGACCACATCACCCTTTAAATTAAGATGCACCACATTGGACCCTCCGTTATCTCCACAAAAAAATATATTAACTCCTCTGTCAAAGCTTGCAGTATATCTATGGAAGAGTACAATAAAGGACGGAGTAAAGGACAACACGGAAAGGGAAAAAGCAGACACAGTCTCCAAATTTATTCAGCAACTTGAGAGTTGGCTGCTTCCCCCACCATGCTTTTCAGCAGTGCCTTATTCATCACCGCAGTCTTGGAAATCTAGTAGAAGATTCCTTTCTGATATCTACCAGGTAAAGGTTATTTGTTGCAGACTGCCGATACGCAGCGAGTCCATATCAAATAGTTGCCCCCGATATCCACACTTGGAAATCATTGGTCCAATTTGTGCTTCCTGCTTTCAAATTCATAAAACAACTGGACAAAATGGGCATTAACTGTTTATGGCTCAGCCTGCAAAAGCAATACCCTCCATACTTGGTATCATTCTTATCAATTATTTCAATCTACCATTGTCTCTCCCTAACCCAACATTCTGTTTCCCAATAACCACAATCGATCAACTTTACTCTCTAGTGGCCAGGTTTAAGTTTGTGAACTTGAGCCACCTTGGGCTAGCTGGTTATTGATATTGCCCAATGAGGAGTAGAGTGAAAAAAAATTGCAGCATTATAGGCCATCTGAGGCTCATGGTGGGTGTAAATCATAGAAAGATTGTATTCCTTTGAATGTTCCAAGAGTACTTAGCAGTTTATGTAGGGGATGAGAAGAGGAGATCTGCCATTAGGAATTGCTATTTTGAGTCTTAAGCATAAGGAAATTCTTTGTTGCAATTCTAGAAATGTCTTTAAACCCTAGAACCATCTCATTTGGAAGGTAGTGGGAAACTACTTTTAAATAAATAAGGATATTTTCCACATATCATAACATATGGAATGCATATTGTAGTAATAGTTCAATAAACCAGTACACTCTCACATAAAACATGAATTTTCCACTACATAAACTTGAAGAGAGATTCAAAACATTGGACACTAATGATTCTATGCTATGCCCTAAGCTCTTAAGTATAGAAGAAATTAACATAATATATGAACAGTTGTTCTCAATATTCAGTCTTAGTATAGATGAATTTAACATAATGCATAAATACTTGTTCTCAATATTCAGATTTAGAAACCATTGATCTAATATGTGTGCAAGTCCTGATTTAAAACCTACACATAAAATGGATTAATGCTTTATCAACGGTCTTTATACTTACCAAATATTCAAATTTATACCATCTTTCACTAACCCCAACTTCTCAATTCCGGATAATAAGCATTGCTGGTCTCAATCTCTGGTATAGTATTTATTACTGTTGAGGCTTAAGGTTTTGGATTCTAACTGTATAGAAATATGTATAAAAATACCCTTCTTACTTGGAAATTCATGACTAAACACCTTAGGCTATTCAGTTTAATTTTGTGTAATAAATGAGAAATATATAAAATCATTTAGAGTATAGAAGATATACTTTTAGTAAATCATACTGGTTTGTAGCACTGTCATTGGTTTCAAACATCTAATATCTATTTTTTATGTAATTTATAAAACATAAAATGATTTATTGAAACTTAGATTGATTTGGGATGTGGTTCATTTTCTTTCATTCTTTGAGATGCAAAGATAGTGAGTAGATTTTGCAGTATAATAAGTCAATTATTCTTAATGGTGTAGAAAAAAAAATTGAAAAATTTAAAATTTATTAATCAAAATTAACTTTAACAGTTGAATTTCATTACAGTCAATAATAATTTTATATCTTATCTATATAAAAATATTTATCTTATTGATGATTTTATAAATTTTAAAAAATATATTGAGATTCCAAAACGTCCAATATCAATTTCTAAACGTTTTGAATAAAACCATGGCATAAAGTGATTGGACAAACTTAGCCTGATCATGAGACATTGACTGTGCCAGTATCGTGAAAATGATAATAGATTCTATTCGTAGTATTTGCAAATAATAATTTGCACTGTGGGCGAGGCATTCTATAACTAATGGGTGTCGAATGGAAGTTAATGCAAATGGGTGACTGTAATCAAATTCAACAGTAAAAAAATAATTTTGATTAATAAAAACAAGATCATTTTTTTTTATATGAATAAAATAAGTAAAACATGTCATATATAGAGGTATAGAGGTAGAATATTGAAATGCCAAGACACTATATTAAGTATGCATAATGAAATAGAAACTGAATTTAATGTTTTGTAGAGTTCGAGGAATTTGGAATTACACTAAATTTGAGCATTCCAACTAATGTCAAAGAGCTCTTGAAGCCCACACAAGGCTGATCACATCAATGTTCCACTACTGTTGTTCATGTGCTCTGCTCGTACCATGTTCTTCTCGTACACATTTCTTTTTCTACATATATTGGTTGACATAGATTCAATGAATCATGTAAGAAAAAGAGAGAAGAAGAAATAAGTGTGAAACTGACTTGGACCTTCCTGATACTAAAAGATGTCAAACGCTTGAAAACTTAATCAAACCTTGAAACAATTTACTCTTAAACTCTACATTATCTCAATCTCTTGCCTGAAATCTCTCCATAAAAATTTGCCATAGGTTCAAAGCTCATGGAACTCTGCACTATCTCAGCTTTTTGCCTGAACTCTTTCCATAAAAGCTCACAGACTGTGGGGGAGTTTTTGTTTGGATAAGAGAAATAAGATGCTGAACAACTTTTGGGTCACATGGAATAACAAGCACTCCTCTCTGCTCAAACCCAAATTCCTCTTCAGCCTTTTCCAGCAGCAGCCTAAACAATGGATGATTCAGATCACTAGTCCTTACAACAAATCTTCTCTGGTTCTGCTGATTACCGGAACAAATTGCCAGATGATCCTTCGGAACATCAGAAGGTATATGAAAGCTTGATCTTTGGTCATCATCATCATCTCCATGATAACTATTCCATTCATCTCGATGCAGCAGCGATGAGCTCTTCTCTAATGGAAATATAACACAAAAAGATTTATGAATCCTGCGAGCAATTCGAAGAAACCTATGTACACCCTTGGATCTACAGAATTTCCTTATGTCATGAGGAATTTCTATTTGAGTCTTAAACATAAGGAAATTCTTTGTTGCAGTTCTAGAAATGTCTTTAAACCCTAGAAGCACCTCACTTGGAAGGTAGTGGGAAACTACTTTTAAACAATAAGGGTATTTTCCACATATTATAACAAGTAGAATGCATATTATAGTAATAGTCCAATATACCAGTACACTCTCACATGCTCTTCTTCATTTATATCAACAATATGAGGTAAAAACATAAATTTTTCAAAAATAAAAATTACCAATCGTCCCTCATTCAAATGCTTGGCTCTCTTCAACAATATATAAACTTCAAGAGAGACTCAAAACATTGGACACTGATGATTCTATTCTATGCTCTTAGCTCTTAAGAATGGAAGAAATCTAATATAATATATGAACAGTTGTTCTTAATATTCAGGCTTAGTATAGATGAATCTAACATAATATATAAATAGTTGTTCTCAATATTCAGATTTAGAAATTGTTGAGGCTCATTTGGACCAGTTACGATTCAAACCTAGGACCTTTCAATTGTTATTGGAGTACTCAACCAACTGAGCTACTGGCCCCTCTTTGACCAGTCTATCATTGGTTCGGATGTGACTGATTTCCAACAGAAATCATTGATCTAATATGTGTGCAAGTCCTGATAGATTTTGCAGTCAATTATTCTTAATGGTGTAGAGAAAAGAAGTTTGATAAATTTAAAATTTATTAGTCAAAATTAACTTTAATTGTTAAATTCGATTTATTAATCAAAATTAACTTTAACTGTTAAATTTGATTACAATCAATAATAATTTTATATCTTCTCTATATAAAAATATTTATCTTATTTTTATTATTTTATTTTTACGATATATTGAAATTCCAAAACATCCAATATCAATTCCTAAACGTTTTGAATAAAATCATCGCATCAAAGTGATTGGACAAACTTAACCTGATCATGAGACATTGAATGTGCCAGTATCATGAAAATGATATTAGATTCTAAGTATTTGCAAATAATAATTTGCACTGCTGGCGAGACATGCTATAACTATTGGGTGTTGAATGGAAGTTAATGCAAATGGGTGACTGTAATCAATTCAACAGTAAAAAAAAATCATTTTGATTAATAAAATCAAGACAAATATTTTTTATATGAATAAAATAAGTAAAACATGTCATATATAGAGGTAGAATATTGAAATGCCAAGACACTATATTAAGTATACATAGAAACTGAATTTAATGTTTTGTAGAGTTCGAGGAATTTAGAATTACACCAAATTTGAGCCTTCCAACTAATGTCAAAGAGCTCTTGAAGCCACACAAGGCTAATCACATCAAAGTTCCACTACTGTTGTTCATGTGCTCTGCTCGTACCATGTTCTTCTCGTACACATTTCTTTTTCTACATATATTGGTTGACATAGATTCAATGAATCATGCAAGAAAAAAAGAGAAGAAGAAAAAAGTGTGAAACTGACTTGGACCTTCATGATACTAAAAGATGTCAAAGGCTTGAAAACTTAATCAAACCTCGAAACAATTTACACTTAAATTTACATTATCTCAATCTCTTGCCTGAAATATCTCCATAAAAATTTGCCATAGGTTCAAAGCTCATGGAACTCTGCACTATCTCAGCTTTTTGCCTGAACTCCCTCCATAAAAGCTAACAGACTGTGGGGGAGTTTTTGTTTGGATAAGAGAAAGAAGATGCTGAAAAACTTTTGGGTCACATGGAATAACAAGCACTCCTCTCTGCTCGAACCCAAATTCCTCTTCAGCCTTTTCCAGCAGCAGCCTAAACAATGGATGATTCAGATCACTAGTCCTTACAACAAATCTTCTCTGGGTCTGCTGATTACCGGAATAAATTGCCAGATGATCCTTCGGAACATCAGAAGGTATATGAAAGCTTGATCTATGGTCACCATCATCTCCATGATAACTATTCCATTCATCTTGATGCAGCAGCGATGAGCTCTTCTCTAATGGAAATATAACACAAAAAGATTTATGAATCCTGCGAGCAATTCGAAGGAACCTAAGTACACCCTTGGATCTACAGATTTTCATGGTGAAAAGAGCTCAGAAACCAAGTAGGTGTGTTAGCTAATCTCCACTCCACACAAGGTTCTTTTTCAGTTTGAATTGAACTACTCTTGGTTTGTAAGCATATATATTTATATGATGATGGATTCCTGCAATATTATTTGTGGGAGACGTGTAGGAGATGAGGATCATATTTAGGCCCACATGAATGTTGGACCACCTTTGAAAACAGAACACAGAGGGGCCACGACTCGTTGAAATGTGCAGATGTGGGGAAACACATAATGTTATAATTAGCAAGGAATTTATGGCTATGAATCATAGGGACAGGATTCATGGCTTTCACTGATCTTTGCCAGAGTGATGTCTCCATCTCTATCCAGATAAGGATGAATGAGTTAATACAATTCCACCACCTTGGCTATTTTTGAACAAAAAGGCTTGGTGTGTGTGTGTGTTCAGCCTGCAGGACAATGAAGGCAATAGGCTTTTACCCCAAGGGGGGCAAGAATCTGAACAACTGTCATATGAATAGAGCCAATCTATCTACATTGGAAGGTGTAAAGATGGAGAAAATGTGGGTTAACATGCAGTGGCCGATATGGGTTCCATATTTAGAATTACATAAGAGATAGTATGGGTAGCAGTAGTGATAAATATTCCTTTATTAGGAGGCTATATTATCGCTCTAGAAGAATTGTTATGCAAATTTGTGGCTTAGAATTGGTGATCCTGGTATTTATAGAGTTTTGGTGTGTGCACTCACCTAAATACCAAGAAAAGAGAATTCATAAGACAAGAAGACAAGATGGGTGTCTTTTGGTCTTGACATCCGTACATGTTAATACATTGTATATAACTTTGAGTATGTTGGTCAACACAAATTTCTGGAGTTACAGATGTCCAAGTATGAAGGATGTCAACACAAATTTCTGCAGTTACAGCTGTCAAATTTCTGCAGTTGCAATTACAGATGTTCTGAATACATGGTTGTCAATCATTAATGGTTTTTTGAGGGCACGTTACTCATGCCACTCGGAAGTTTGGACGTAGCTTTTCATTCTACTGTTCTTTCTACTTGGAGGAAAAAAGTTTGGTTGTCTCGTCTGTAGGGAGTCCTTTTAGCCTAACTTATGCTCCATGAACTTGTCCTAAAAGGAGATATGGGTCACAGGGATTCCTCTTGAATTCACTTCAATTCTTATTTTGGATGGAATTATAAATGTGTGTCTCACTTACAGATCATATACAAATTTTTAAAAATATTTTTCATCATCACACATTACCTTTATTTCCTATATATATAGAAAGGACCTTCATAATTGAGTATTAAGGACCTTGGATTGAAGATGTTTGCACGACACTTATAACAGTCAAATCCCTCCAAACCACATTTTATCATTTTATTGGACATAAATTGTTCATTCAATCCAAATATTTCATAATCAAATGAATTCTTCATGACATGAAAGTTTGCACAAGCATATCCCTTAGAGTAAACTAAGTTTCAAAAAATTATGTTAAAAGTATTTAATTCAATTATCATACTTATTCTCTATTCTCAAATCAACAAAGTTTTATTACAAAAAATAAAGACCTCTATTCAACACATCAAAAAATTGCAAACAATGAAGAAAGCATTAGAAAAGTAAGGCCACCCTTCATATAGATGTCCTTTTAACAAAAAATAAATTAGGTATATATGAAATTGTTGTGTTACAAGAAATATGTGCCTAAATTATAACTAATCTCAATTAAATTTATTAATAAATAAAGCATGTCAAAGAAAATTAAAAATATGTTTACCCTCCATATTAGTGTCAATCAATCTACATTTAAGAAATTATGAAAAGTTCTAACTCTGAAAGTTATATTACTCATTAAAATACTCTAAAATGTTAAAAACACTATTAAAAATGTAAAAAAAGATAAAATATTCTTTAAAACTAGAGCAAGAGTGTATGTAGAAAGTCTCACAAATCATTAGCTTAAATTACCTTGAAATTCTTACTAATTTTCTTGCTATAATTGAAATAAATTAAAAATATTGATTTGAGTGGCTCACTTAGAGCAAAAATGTGAGACAACACTTTTATGATGTCACCTTTTTATACACCTCTTGAGCATTTGCAATATATAAAAGGCTTGTACATATCCATCAAGAATATCTAAAACAAAATGTCCAAGATACTTGAGGAATTTGAAGTAAATTTATGGGTGTTACAAATTATTTATAGAGACTCAAGGAGATTGTTGTTTTCTATAGTAATAGAATTGCCACATTAGAACAAAATTATTGTAGTGGTTTATAACCACCACTTGGCGAAACTTTTGGGTTTGCACTCTAGGGTAGAAACATCCAATTTTCTTTATTTTCTCCTTTCTAGTGCTTGCACCCAACACCAATATTTCTTTTGAGCTGTGTTACACTCTACCATGAAATTTAAGATGAATTTATAATCCTTTTCTAGGTCACCATCATTAACTTTTGATTTGACAAGTATATTTGTCCATTGTAAATGACCTTCAAACTTGGTAGTTCATTGTAAACCCCACATACAATTTATAGTGTATCATTTGTAAGTGTAAATAGTGTCTTTACATATAGCTAGTTAGAATATCACCTTTCTAGAATTGACCTATTCAAACTTAGCTTAAGGTTACTTAGGATTTTTTATATGTTTGTCTTACCTCGTGTGGTTAAGACATGTATCATCATCATTTGAGACACCTAGTACGTGCATACTTGCTACTTTCTCACACACTTGTCAAGTGAGCTCACAAGTGTTGCACCTTTGGACAGGTAGTTAGAGTTCCACTCCTATCTTCTCACCTCCTCTACCTTGCCTATATATGCAAGGTTTCTATTTTCATTTTATGCATTCTCAATATATAATAGATATCTCATTTGTGCTAATTTTTTGTTCACTTGGTGAAGGTTATATTGTGCTTTCAGATTCTAGCTAATTCCAACAATCTTCACCATATGTTTTTGGAAACCTTCTTGGTCTTTATGACTCCACATTTCAATAGAATTCCACAATCATCATCGAAGTGTCATTGCAAAATAGAAGAAAAATAAAAGATCATTAAAAGGATGCATTTCCTAGTAAACATGTAGGAAGCATCTTAGACAATATTATTACTAACATGTCCAAATTCAAATTTGAGGTCACTTTTTTATTCAAATAAATATGCATAATTTATTATATTATTATCTTTAATTATAATCTAATCCTAGTAGTTATTTGAATTCTTAATACACATGGATTTTTCTTTTTTTGTTAATTTTCTTTCTATACACTTTATTTTTTATTTTCAAAGTCATTTATAAGATGTCTACATAAAGCACAAATTAAAATTACAATTATAAAAGAGCCATTGACTATGTTCATAGAGCTAAAATGAAAAGACTTCCAAATCTTGCAAATGAGAGAAATCCACATAGATTGAATGTTAGAACAAAGAACAACTTATCCTCAAGGAAAGAAGGGATTTATAATGGATACGCAAGGATGGAATGCGGGTTTGATGGATTTGGATGTCCAAGGTATGAGGTTGACTTACAACCTAAAAGGTGAGTCAAACAACCCTTAACCAAATCTAGAAATGGCCTAATTATGAAGTGCAAAGATCTAATTAACTTAATGGTGCAAATTGATGTTTTGATATGAATACATTAGATCTAAGAAGTCACAGAGGAAATCATACACCGAAAACAAAAAGGGGAGGACATTTTGCACCTATGATATAAATTTTAGTTAAATTTGTCGGGACATTGGTGTCGGGGGAACCACTATCTTGCCAGGGATTTTTCAAATCTGTTTTACATTCCTTTGATGTCGGATCTGTACTTTCATTTCTTGTCTACAAACATGTCAAATATTTTTTGGATATTTCTATGATTGACTTTCCATGAGTTTTTAAGGACTAGGGTTTCTAATGCAGCAATAAACAAAGTGTCTTCAAACTTATTTTGATCCTCTTCAACCTATAACCTACACATTCATAAAGAGGGGAAATGTTGGGCCATTTTAGGGGCTTGCCTCAATCAAACCCCGTGTAAGTGTTTCCACTTCCACAATGGCAATGTCAATGATAAACCGATAACGAAAAGGAAGGAAATGATCTAAATGAACAAAATGTTGCAAGTCACTACCCTTCAATGGCTTCCTTGAAGGACCAAATTCATAGACATCACTTCAAGGATCTTGGATCTTTCTTGCTTGATTGGCTTGAATGCTTGAATGCTTAGATGCTTGGAGACCTACAACAATGTTAGCCTTCACAAAGCAACATGAACACACATAAACTTTGATATGGTGTTGGATCTTGAATTGTTGCAATAATGCTCTAAAAATGTTGCTCTTGAATGCTCTTGACAATAATTGCTCAATGGAATTGCTAGATCATGAGTGTTAGATTTGAAATGATGCAATAACTATGTATTTATATGCATTTATTCAATTTCCCAAAAATTAAATCTCGTCAACTGACTTTAAGTATTTGAATTTCAAATAATAAAGTGTCACTTCCGACATATTTGAATTTGGTTCCAAAATAGAGGGACATAAGCGCCCTAGGTGTCAATGTCCCAACCCTATTTTTGGGGGTTTAAAGTGTCGAGGATAAAGTATTAAATGAGAGCATTTTTTTTATGCTTACAAATTATCAAAAAATATTTAAAATAAGTTGTGGAATACATAATTTGGGAAGTTTAATGCTTAATTAGGTCCAACACCAAGTAAAGGGAAGCAAAACATAGTGTAAAATTATTTAGGGTGGCAATTTATGATGCTACAAACCCCAACCTCCGTTTTCACAAAAATGTCCATCAAATCTACATCAATACTCTTAAAGGTGAGTACTTCTATTTTGGGAGAAGAAAAAGGAATTGATGGGTCTTTACTTATATTTACCTCCTAGTTGATCATGTTTGTAAAATATTGTCCAATAGCCATTATAGCTAAATCAAATCCAGTCACTTGTTTCTTAGCTAAATTTGGTGATTGTCCATATTTGCCTAAGGATTGGAAAAGGTATCACCACTTTGATCTTCAAGGGAAATTTTTGAATCATCATTACTACCCTCTATATACAATGGTATATTTTAGCAAGTTTTGTAACATAACATCTAATTTTTTAACAAACTGAATTAACCTTAAATAATTTTTCTCCACCTAGAACTATGAGGTTCTAACAATCATATGGAGGTTAAGCTCTATGTATAAGACTACTCCTCAAATTGATAACTTTGAGTTTGTATTGAATATTGCTTCATCGATTCAATTTTTGGAACTTGTGGAATACATCTCTTAATGCATTTTACTTCCAATAAATCAAATAAAATCAATTCATCTTTGATTTCAATGACTTCCTTTTGTGCAACTCCTAAATTTTGTACCTTATTTTTCTTTAAGAGAAATCTAACCTCAAGTTGTAATGCAGCAATGAAGATACACAATTTTTTTTTCATTTGGTTGATCCACTTAACGATACACAACTTTTTTATCATTTGGTTGATCCACTTAAGGTATTTTCTTCAAATATTGGTTGAACCATTTCAAAAAATCCCTTATGGGTTCATTTTCATTCTTTTGAGTTTGGCAAAATTGAGATAATAGTGCATATATATTAAATGCAATTTTAAATCTTGCAAGAAAATCTCCTTTCAAGTTCTTATTTGCAATACATCTATCATTCAAATTTTGAAACCATTATGTAGTAGGTCCAATGAGACAATAAACAAATAATTGTATGAACACATCTTCTTCATGGACTCCTAAAATTCCACAAGTGATAGTGAATGCTTGGATGACTATTTGGGTCTTGTGAGTTTTCTCCAGTGAACTTGGGAAAAAATTTCCTTGGCCCTACAAGTAAGGCTATGTATTGAGCCAATGCTAATTTTCCAAAGTGAGTCCCCCATTGATTGAGATGAAATTAATGTCATGATGCTAGTCTAAAAATAATGGAAATGGGTAATATTACTTTTAAAAAGTCACCAACTTCCATTTGAGGGGAGGTACCTTTCAATTTCTAGAGGACAAGGATGTGCCAATATTTTTGTATCCCTAGTGGAGTCTCCAAAAATCTATTGGTTAATAGATTTGTCATTGCAATTTTCTTTTAAAAAATGACTCTAATGAGTAGTGACAAAAGAACCAACAGTTGAAGAAGTTGTTATTGCTTAACAACCTTCCTCTAAATTTTAGATGTGCTACTCCCTTAAATGATGATAAAATTTTGGTCTTGTAATGGGTGTGTTTTTAACATAAGGTAATAAAAACAAGCAAACTAAAACAAAGATAGGAAAAGTAACTACAAAGAAAGAAGAATGAACAAAAAGATTCATTCTATAGGAACAAAATTATTGAAATGGAAAACCATGCATTCTAGAGTTTAAAAATGGAATGCAATCTAACATCAAAAAGATGCATCCACATAGGCTCAAATGACTCATAGTTCAAATAATAACATGTAATTGCATTCTAGATGCATGAAGAAAACATATACATGAAATAGGAAAACAACAATTGTTCATCACATGACAAGATATTCAGAAAAATGGTTACAAACTGAACCATTTGAATAATCAATAACATAAGGAAATGTACTATGATTCATAGACCAGCAATATCGATATTTATTTCCTTCTCCAAAATTGAAGAGTTCATAGACTTTTTCTCTCCTATACAAGATTAGAAAAATTACTCTTTCCCCCAAAAGTTGCTAAGAATGGAGCCAAATCCCCTCACCTCATTACATTGTATTTCCAAGAATTTATAATTTTTTAGTTTTGTAACTGATTCTTTTTCAATTTGAGAGTTTTTCACAGTTTTATAAAAGAAATTACAAAATAACTTTCGTAAAAACACCTTTAAACACCTTTAATACAAAAATAAGAATAAAGAATCTATCATAAAATGATGAGTATTTCATTAATTTTGACAAGCATATGGCTATCAAGATATGCCTCATCTATGGGTGTATATAAGTGTTCATATTCCTATGTTTACATGGTCTCCATTATGATTGTGTTTCATTCATCCTATAAATCCTCACAACATTTAATTTAAACATTTCACTAGTGACCATTTGATGGCTTCCATTTGAGAACTTTTTCGCCAATTACCCTTTACTCAAACAAAAACTTCTACAATCTTTTGTTCTTGATTATCTATTCTCACAACATTTTTTATTTTTTTTGTTACCCAGGGGGTATCCCTGCGGCCCAACCTAGTGCCCAACCCAACCTTATCTTGGGCTTATTGAATAACAAGTTAGGATATAAAGAAGTGAGTTGGGACGGGACTAATCCCCTAAGGATGCACAAACACACCCACAATACAACAATTAACCTATCATGTTTTTCCCTTAACAACTATTTCTGCTTCGTTGATCATTTCATGTTCTTTGCTCCACCATAAAACAGTTCGTACATTTATCGGGGCATTGACAACTATAAATTCTGATAATATTTGCATTTAGAGCTTCCAATTTAGCATAGATGGGGAGGACACTGGTAAAATTTGTAGAATTCAATTTTATACATATAGGTTGCATCTGCTTGAAAGCTTCAAAAGCTCTTTTGACAAACATATGGCATTCTAAGATCATATTCCTTTGAGGTGTTTCATCAAATACCTTTTTCTATGCTTCCATGCATCTGTTAGAGGGGAGAAGGGGATTTGAAACAAGTTTTCAAACCACTAAATTTCCTGGTCAAAACCTTCATTTTTAGAACCATGTGCATTTTGGGAGTCTAAGGAATTTCAAAACTTTGTAAAAGCTCTGGCTTTCAAAGTAAAATTTTGTACTTCTTTTATACATTACGATAACAATGTCTCAAGTCAAATAGCGTGAAAAATTATAACTTCCATAACTAATGATTGCAAGCATATATTTGTCTAAACAAGAACTCTAGAAAGAAACCCATTAGTTCTTTTTATTCCATCCATTCAAAAACTCTTATTTTAATTGTTGACACTGTCTGCTAGGAATTTGAGAAATTAAAATCTCTCAATGAGAAGGTATTTTTCCCTAAAATTTCTTTAAATGTCCTTGATGAAGCCAAGAATGTCCATGTAAAATAATTTTCTTTCATCTCAAATGGATATCTGGATTTAATTATTTTTGGCAATTCAGGTCAAGCTGTGTGAATGACATGAAAAACCAACATTTCATAACTACAAAATGTGAAATGATGACTCCAATTTAATGAGAGATTTGACATGGGAGGACTAAGAACCATTGTGACCAAGGATTACCAATTTGAATGAGTTGACAAAGCTTGGGGTAAATACACAACAAAGCTTGCCAATTTGATGTGAAAAGTTTAAATTTTGCAAGATTAAAAACGTGAGTAACAATGACCAAAGAAGAAATTGTGAAAATGAGAAATGATTGGGTGCATATCCACATTGGTGAGAAGAGATTGGCCCTTGATTTTAGTTATAAAGGTGCATTTGACAACATCAAAGACCCTATCATTAGAATGGGATTAATGCTAAAAAATGTGGGTACTATAGGAATTGTACCCTCAACAATTGTTCCTAAATTTTCTCCTAAAGAGAGTGTAATATTGATTAGAAAATTAGCTCATGAAGCTCCACGAGTGGGTTCTTTATTGACTACAGAAGAAATAGGCCCCATAGAAGTTGTATTACAAGGGAGCCTCCGACCATTAGTTAATTATGGTGTCACTAAGGCTAGTGGGAAAATAAAGATGAGTATCAAGAGATACTACAAATTTTTACTTCACCTTGGAGACCTATTATTAGTGACATCCTTTTTCAAAGGATGATATAGAAGAAGGAAAGAGAGTTGTCCAAGATATTAGAGTTCTATCTTATAAAAAATTCTCTCAAATGATAACTTTTTCAAGTTTGATGAATTTAAAATGATGTTCATTGAAGGGAAGACTAATGCAAACATGTAGAGGTCAAGAGATAGGAAACAATAGGAAGAAGAATGTGGTGAGGAAGGTACTACCCAAAGTATTCATAAGCAAATTGATTTTGATTTATCTAAAATGACCATAAAGGAGGGAAGGATACTAATCAAAGAAAGTGGATGTTTGCTACTACCTATAGCTTATGTCATAACCTTAAATACCATAAAAAAAAATATGTTAATGAAGATGTTCTAGGAAGTGAGGAGCAAGCCAAAGATATCTACTTTAGATCTAGATTCAACACAAAGTATGAGACAAGTTAGTTATTTAGGTTATAGCTCCTAAACATAGAAAATCTCAAGTAGCTCATGAAATAAATGAGCTAAGAGGAAACCTAATAATGAGAAGGCTAGGGGATACAACTGCACCACAAGCTACTTTTCTAGTAGAGATTACTTTTATGTTTAGTGAAGCTACAATCAAACAATTTTAAGTGGATTTTGATAAGTTATAGGTAGAGCATAATAAGTTGCTACATGAGTATAATAAAGTTAAATCTATGATAACATAGCCTAAGTTTATTATGACCAAATATATAATACCTCCTACTCTTTCAAACTCCACATCTCAATAGGATAGGGATGCTCTCATGCTTTGCATAAAAACATCTCAACAAGATAGGGATGCTCTCATGCTTTGCATAAAATGTTTAAAAGAAGAAATGAAGAAGATTCAAGATGCAGAGGCTAATGTAGTGACATCAACCCAAATTGCATGGAGAACCATAAAAAACAATGGTACATACAAAAGAATAGCATTACTGGTTGACATTTTATATGGGGCTTTAGATTGTGGTTCGGCCCCAGGTAAGAGGTCGATAGAAAAATCAAATTCTCTTCTAGGCGGTAGTCTTGGTAATTCTTCAGGAAATATATCTCAGAATTCTTGAAGAATAGGATAATCCTCCAATGATGGAGTCCTATCACTTTCTAGATCTTCAACATGAATGGCATATAAGATGCATCCCTTCCTCTGGGCCCTTTTAATTTGCATAGCAGAAATTTGTCTAAGGCTAATTGGTCTTTGAATACCATATATTTGAACTGGGTTCCCAAAATCATCCAAGAAAAATACAATCTTATCCCAACAATTAACTATGGCTTTATGATGGGCCAACCAATTAATTCCCAAGATTACATCATATGAACCTAAGGGGGTCACATACAAGTTCACTTGAGTGGTGAATCCTGGAAGCCCTAATTCACTGTAGGCCAAACAGTGGTCTACCTTTCTCTCATCTTGGTTGCCTAGAAGAGCTAGTCCTATGATGAAATCTTGGATGGGGGGTAAAGGATACCTTTGATTTGATGTATAAGAATTTTGATGATATAATTTCTTGTCTTTTAAATAAATATGATGATGCTTGGGCATGTTATGATAAATTAAGAAAAGCTAAAGATTGCTAAACTAAGAAAGAATCAATTTTGAGGCAAAATTTGAGCATGTGGATCCCAAGGATTGTTACAATGAATGTCATTCATGGATATGCAAGACCTATAATACGAATTCTCCCAAATAAATATTAAGTTGAACATATGAAGGGGTTAGGCTCTTGAATGATGTTTATACTTTCCAAAGCAGATTTTTATTAGCACTTAAGAAAATATGGATAATTTTAGAGTCTTAGATGAGTGTCAGTTGCATTTTGTAATTGGTATAGGTAGAAAATGAAATCGTTAGAATATTGGAAAGTAGAGTTCCTAAATATCACTCTAATTTTGATTATGTTAGCCATTCAAGGTGACAGAGTTGATCCATTCTTGTGTAATGTAAAGCTAGATAACTTACTAGAGTCAAAATCTTGTCTAGATAGATTCGTCAATGAAGACAAAATATTATTATATGTTAGATATCAAGCCCACCAAAGTAAATTAGAAAAAAATATTGAGCACAATTGGCCATTCGATGAAGAATTTTCCAACTAGGTAAGTAGGTATTCTTGAAACCTAAATGATGTGACATTTTGACATACCTAAGGCATGTTTTAAATCCTCTTAAAGCATGTTAAGTTTTTATCTCTGAGATTTTTTAGAAGTGATTAGACAAATGTCCAAGAATGATAATGACCTTTTATTTGCACAAAAGAAAAATTAAAGTAAGATTAAGGGGATAATCATCAACATATTACAATTACAAAAGGTCTATGATTTCAACATTTATGATTGCATACGATTTTACAATATTCTTGTTAATCTATTAAAAGGGGCTACTTAGAAATAATTTGGAGTCATTTGAATTAGTAATGGTTAGGATATTTTCCTAGCAGTTCAATTTTGAGTTACTTGATCCCTATAGAATGAAAGGTTGAAATCCTTGAAATTTGGATTTCAAGAGAAAAATGGGTAGGATTGGAATGAGAGTGACCAAGAATAAGTTGTTGCTAGCTAGATATTTACCTCACCAATCTGCCTTGGACGATGAAGAGATCTCTAGGAAAGAGGTTTCTCCAACTCCCCATTGTCCCTTAGATTTGGTTGAGCTTACTCAATAAAACTTGTTGGTGCAAACATGGGTTTTTCCTATTTGATTTACCCTTTATAATGTGAATAGGGTATATTATCTAACTAGTTCCTACTTAGGTTGTTTTCACACATGTTCACATGTTAAATTTACTTAGTGAGTCAAAAATATATTTTTAAGTCTCTTGTTGACATGTGATCTTATCTTAACTTATCTCGTAGTTGTCACATGTCATAAGATTAAGACACTTGTCATCATCCTAGTTAATCCTACCTCTCAACCTTACCTATAAAAGCAAGGTCTCATATGTATATTTTGTATTGCATAGATTGCACATCATTGATCACATTTGATCTAATATATTTTGTATCCATTATGTTGAATGTGCAAGACAACTGAGAGGGGGTGAATCAGTTGTACATTAAAACATCA
The DNA here is from genome assembly GCA_007258455.2 of Sequoia sempervirens. Classification (NCBI taxonomy): domain Eukaryota; kingdom Viridiplantae; phylum Streptophyta; class Pinopsida; order Cupressales; family Cupressaceae; genus Sequoia; species Sequoia sempervirens. The sequence goes on along the minus strand of VDFB02000013.1, from coordinate 13,931 downwards.
AAACCCTCATTAACATTCAAATCTATATTAGTCCTTAAACCCTTAACAACCATTAAACCCTTATCATGTATTAGCATAATGTAAACATGAAAAATAGCAATGCAAACACATCCAAACACATGAAAACATCATACTTATGTGGAAACCCCAAGAAGGGAAAAAACACGGTGAGGATTAACTCATAATATAAAGTAATTGCAACACCGAATATAATAGGTTCACTGTTGGATGGCTCACTACCCAAAAGAAAAGAAGGGCTCACTACTAATGGCTCACTACCAAATTAGAAAGAAGAAGAAAGAAGATTGTTACAACATGAAATCCATCTTAGAGCAACAAAAAGATCCACCACTGCTTCACCAGAACATTCACACTCTCTTTGTAGAATGTAGACAAATTTTGTTCACTGCTTCCAGTTGTCTTAGGCATTAAATCTCATACCAAAATTTTTTTATTTTTTGATGCAGAGACAAGGGTTCCAAAACTTTCAAACAAACTCAACTTGACTAGACTCATCCAAATCTTGCTTGCTCTTACAACTTGGACTCATCCTTCCTTCACAAAACACTTGATTCCAAACACCCAAATTGAGATCAAGGAATACAAACCTCTTTTTGAAACCTCAAACCACCTTAAGTAACATCAAAATGACTAACTCAAACCCTATCACCAACTTAGACATCTCAAACATGAGAACTTTCAAAGTAGACCGACCTAACCGGCCTAATTAGGCTTCTTGTGATCATTCATTCTTACTTACTGGACATGCAACAATAAATGGATCTATTGAACTCTGAAATTAGTTCCATGGCATGCAATACTCTTCAATTGAACACACTTCAATGAGTTTATGGCCTTTCAAGATAGAAAACTCCAAACTATGCAATATTGTCCTAACTAGGACTATCCCCAATTTGCCTTAACATGACAGTCAACATATAATGGACCCAACCTTGTAATTTCACTAAACCCTAACAAGAAAGGAATCTAAATACACCTAATCAACATTTTCAAACAATAATTACCCAAGAAGGACACACACACCACAATCAAAACTCTTAAAAACTTCCATGTACATTATTTTTCCAAACTTTTTCACAATTTATAGACCTAGGGCATCGTTAAATCTACCCAAACCCTCATTCTCAGGATTTGTAACTTTTAGATCCCTTTAAGTACATACCAATCTTCTTTTCCACCAGCTTACAAGAATTTTCAACAGTGTAAATTGGAGAAACACAATTTTAATGGCTTACTATGACCCTAGATCAGGGTTTTGACCCGCCTAAGATGAATTGCTTCTAACTTTCACAAAATTGAATGGATTTTCCTAAAACCAATTGCATAATAAATTAGATTCATAGGGATATTACTTACAATGGAGGAGGAGTAGGTTTATGCATAGTACATGGTCGTACAATGGCCTGAAATCAAAGAAAATGTTGGTAATTGATAGAAAACAGAGTATTTCATTGAATTTCTCACTCCTACATCATTCCCCTTCCTTCCTCGAAGTTTTAGAGACTTAAAAATTACTTTATAAACCAAAAACAATGACTCAAACTAACTCTCTAACTACTTGACTCTTCACATTCCACCATTTGGCATTTTTTGCATTTTTACAATATTGCTATGACAACATTTTGTCAAATTTTTCAAATTTTACATTATATGCCCAATGAACCCAAAATGACTATCTAGGACCTATTCCAATCTTAATGTGACCATTTAGACCTTATTGCATTATGAGATTATCAATACTAAATCAAAAACCTAAAATTGCCTCATGGAGGCATGTTCTTGCTAGGGTGCTCCTGCACCATACTCACAGACAAATGAAAAATCCAAGTCCTCTTCGATTGAATGTGGTAACAAGCCTTCATCATTAAATGCCCCTCCTTGTAGTCTTCTATGCCCTGCTTCTTTAAAAAAAATTCATCTTCACCTTTGGCTTTAATTGGTCTATGCCAACTGGTCTCCACTTTATCTTGCCTCTTGGAATCTGCTCCTTCATGAGCTAATGTGTCACAACCTCCCTTTTTCCTTCTCCTATATGTTGCATCTTGACCTTTAGTTTGTTCCCTGTCCAAAGTGTTATCACAATGAGGAAGTGATACATTGTTTGTACCACAATACAACCATGTTTTTTCAACTCATTTTGAATCTCAAGATCAATTCATCCTTGACCTTCTTTGAATTACACTTTGACACCAAATCAATATCATTTCCCTCTAAGATCAGATCCTTTACCAATGTTGCACCTTCACCTTTATGCTTGGGAATGGATGCAGTTTCTTTGTCTTCTTCATCCACCTTCATTAATTCTTCTTCCACATCTTCAAATTCTTCTTCTTCCTCTATTATCCTCATTTATTTCCTCCTTTGAACTATCTTTATAATGGGCCATACAATTTTCTTCTTCATTTTCAAGTGCCAACTTTGTGCTTTTTTGAGCAACTGCTCCATCTCCATTTGGAACTCCAATTCTATTTTTTCTATAGCTTGTGTCAATTCTGCTATCTCTTTCTCTATTTGCCTCATCTTTCTCTCTTTCCTCTTCCTCTCTTTTTCCTCTCTTTTTATTTCTTGTTTCCTCTTTGATGAACCCTTTGCCTGCAAAAAATTCATCCTTCTCTTTACTCAAGCAAGTCTCTCCTTGCTTCCTCTTGACTTTGCCTCACCTAGGTCTCTTCTCTTTTCCTCTACCTAGTCTTTTGGTGATCAAGATTTCTCTTCAACCTGCACAAACACACAAACACAAACACCAAACTCTCTTTCCTAGACCTTCTGAGATCTGACACCAATCTAATGCAGAGACAGGGGTTCCAAAACTTTCAAACAATCTCAACTTCACTAGACTCATCCAATTCTTGCTTGCTCTTACAACTTGGACTCATCCTTCCTTCACAAAACACTTGATTCCAAACACCCAAATTGAGATCAAGGCATACAAACCTCTTGTTTAAACCTCAAACCACCTTAAGAAACATCAAAATGACTGACTCACCCTATCACCAACTTAGACATCTCAAACATGAGAACTTTCAAAGTAGATTGACCTAACCGACCTAATTAGGCTTCTTGTGATCATTCATTCCTACTTAATTGACATGCAACAATAAAGGGCTCTATTGAACTCTCAACTTAGTTCCATGGCATGTAATACTCTTAAATTGAACACACTTCAATGAGTTTATGACCTTTCAAGATAGAAAACTCCAAACTATGCAATACTGTCCTAACTAGGATTGTCCCCAATCTGCTTTAACAAGATAGTCAACATATAATGAACCAAAACTTGTAATTTCACCAAACCCTGGTAGGAAAGGAATATTTAAATACACCTAATCAACCTTTTCAAACAATAATTACCCAAGAATGACACACACACACCACAATCAAAACTCTTAAAAACTTCCCTGTACACTATTTTTCTAGACTTTTTCACAATTTACAGACCTAGGGCATTGTTAAATCTGCCCAAACCCTCATTCTCAAGCTCTGTAACTTTTAGATCCCTTTAAGTACACACCAATCTTATTTTCCAATAACTTATAGGAATTTTCAACAATGTAAATTGGAGAAACACAATTTTAATGGCTTACTATGACCCTAGATCAGGGTTTTGACTAGTCTGAAATGAATTGCTTCTAACTTTCACAAAACTGAATGGATTTTCCTACAACCAATTACATAATAAATTATATTCATAGGGATGTTACTTACAATGGAGAATAAGTGGGTTTATGCACAGTGCATGGCCATACAATGGCCTGAAATCAAAGAAAATGTCAGTAATTGACAAAAAAATAGAGTATTTCATTGAATTTCTCACTCCTACATCATTCCCCTTCCTTCCTCAAAGTTTTAGAGGCTTCAAAATGCCTTTATAAACCAAAACCAATGACTCAAAATGACTCCCTAACTACTTGACTCTTCACATTCCACTATTTGGCATTTTTTGCATTTTTACAATATTGCTATGACAACATTTTGTCAATTTTTTCAACTTTTACATTATATTCCCAATGAACCCAAAATGACAATCTAGGACCTATTCCAATCTTAATGTGGCCATTTAGACCTTGTTACATCTTTATATCATCAGTACTAAATCAAAAACCTAAAATTGCCTCATGGGGGCATGTTCTTGCTAGGGTGCTCCTGCACCATTTTTGCACTTGACATCTCTGCACTTTTCATCACACATTTCACTACATGATTCCATCAACTCAACACTTATTTATACCATATTCAATCTTGAAAACAATCACTAGGTCGGCTATGCACCTTAAACATGCAAACTCGAATAGGTCAGCACCAAAACATTCATGTGGTGGAAAGGAATGAAGGTGAACCACAACACACCTTATCTTGGACCCAAATCCATACATATACGCCACACCAAGCTTCCAAAAACATCGAATCATATCTACAATTAGTGTAAAACCCCAAGTTCAATTGAACCTGTGTTAACACCATTAAATAATTAAGTACACACTTCCTTTGATTCAAAGAAGAATCATGGACAACACACAACACATTGACACACTTTGGAATATTCCATCAATACCCTGAAATCCAACAAATCCTTCGCAACATCATACACCAAAAGAACATATTCATTTTGCACAACAAAATAACCTTCCACACACTATAACACCTAAATCCAACCTTGCAGAGAACCAAAACACAAGTAACTCATATTGGAGATAGATATGAGCAATATAAGAACACCCTCAAATCCACACTACCATAAACCACATTACAGAGAAATGTGGAGCAAAATCATTTCTCCTAGACAACACGTCTTTCATAGTTCACACACTGGTGAACACAACTTTCTCTATACAATGATCCAAAACCTGAAACTTTGGATATAACACCTCTGAATACCTTTGATTAACATATCCAAACCACACAGGAAGATCTTCAACCATGAAGAAATGCGGAGCAAAACACTAAACACCACTCTATCATACTAAACACTCTTCACCACATTGTTTTCTCTTTACTTCAAATTTTCTTAAAAGCACTTGGAAACCAAGCACCATAAACACATTCTCATCATCTAGAACACCTTCTTATAATCTCAACCACACAAGAGGTTGGACATCACCAACACATTCTTATCAAACCAACACTAGAGGTTGACATTAGTGATACTACTAATGACAACATAATGCAATGAGTGCTAAGTGGACCATTCGATATCATGAGAGATGGGTTCTTGTTGAACCACTACTCATGAAACATGGGTCAATGAGTTTGACTCGAAACTACACGGTTGAATCCTGATAGCAATATCATAATTTGACACGTTGGGAAAAACACCTCCTACTTATCAATTGATGAGAGCTAAAGGGGCTCTATTATGAATGGTTCATAAGGCACAACACTTGAAGGTTTGTAAATGGGGTAACAACTAAAGCGGGCTTAACCTTGGAGAAAAATCCTCGGTTAAGCGTGCTTGAGCTGAAGCATACTAGGATGGGTGACCTCCCGGACGGACTGCTTCACCTCCGGAGCATCACCTAGATGCAATGAGTGCTAAGTGGACCATTTGATATCATGAGAGATGGTTCTTGTTGAACCACTACTCATGAAACATGGGTCAATGAGTTTGACTCGAAACTACACGGTTGAATCCTGATAGCAATATCATAATTTGACACGCTGTGGAAAAATACCTCCTACTTATCAATTGATGAGCTAAAGGGGCTCTATTATGAATGGTTCATAAGGCACAACACTTGTTGAAGGTTTTGCAAATGGGGTAACAACTCAAGCGGGCTTAACCTTGGAGAAAACTCCCTGGTTAAGCGCGCTTGAGCTGGAGCAGTACTAGGATGGGTGACCTCCCGGGACGGACCAGTGCTTCACCTCTGTGAGCATCACCTAGATGCAATGAGTGCTAAGTGGACCATTGATATCATGAGAGATGGGTTCTTGTTGAACCACTACTCATGAAACATGGGTCAATGAGTTTGACTCGAAACTACCGCGGTTGAATCCGATAGCAATATCATAATTTGACCGTTGTGGAAAAACACCTCCTACTTATCAATTGATGAGCTAAAGGGGCTCTATTATGAATGGTTCATAAGGCACAACACTGCTGAAGGTTTTGCAAATGGGGTAACAACTTCCCTGGTTAAGAGGAGAGTACTGGATGGGTGACCTACCAGTGCTTCACCTCTGAGCATCACCTAGATGCAATGAGTGCTAAGTGGACCATTCGATATCATGAGAGATGGGTTCTTGTTGAACCACTACTCATGAAACATGGGTCAATGATTTTGACTCGAAACTACACGGTTGAATCCTGATAGCAATATCATAATAATGCAACCAATCAAAGCATCTCCATAGACTTCCAACAATCTCTCTATAGACCTATTGACATCAATGCAACAACCTAGAACTATTGACATCAATGACAACACACAAACTACCCATACTTCCATCAATCTCCCCCTTTGTCATTGATGACAACATATGGAAAAACTATCAACAACAAAAATAACAACTCTGATGACTAACTCATATACTACACCTCAGTACACACTACTCCCCCTTACACAAGCATCAACTCCTTCCAACACTTTCTCTTTCCCATGAATTCTATCCTCCTTACTTCATAAGGTTTTTTAGTTAACTCTCTCTCCCCCTTTGACATCAATAGCAAAGGGAAACATCCCCTTTGACATCAAACATACATACTCTCTCTCCCCAAAGGCAAGACCTATAAGGGATAACAAATGCTCTGCAACTACCTTTCCTTTTACTACACTTTGTTTCCTTCACACCTTTTGATACAAGAGCATCCCTGGTTCACAAGCAATCTTGCATGAACCAAAAATATTTGCATTTTAGTTTGTTTCTTTTCATTTTCCTGTTTAGTTTATTCATAAGAAGTTTCTATATTTCAGTTTGCATTCTGTCACAATTTCATTTCAGACCTTCTGTAATACCCCCCATGTTGTTGATACTCTTTGGTACTCTTATGTGTTGGTTTGGTACTTGGTTTGTGATGGTGATTAGTTCACCGACTTGTTTGTGTGTGGATTCATAGTTTGGTTGGTTTGCTGCACTTGACATTACTTATGATGTTTGATAATACATTATGTGGTGGTTATATTATTTGGTTATGCTATGGTTTTCTTTAATATTATATGTGGTGATGTTGTGATTCTATGTTGCTATGGTTTCTAATGTATTTGCTAGTGAGTCTTGGTGAAAGGACGGAGTAGCATCACTCTCTTGCGAGCGTCCTACTACCCCGCGATTACCTTTCACGGTGTGTCTGAAATGGAGATTTACATGCTACTTGACGTTTATTTGTATGCAGGAATTGCAGGAACAAAGTCTCGATTCCACCTGCTTCGGCAGGACAGGGCGTGCATTAAATTAACCCAATGGGTATGATGTTGAAAAAGGAGTTGATAAGGAAGTGTCCCCGTCCCAAGTCTATCACCTCATTGTGAGTCTTATGGTGTCATGGTCTTGACCTTGTCATTGTCTTAGTATTGGTTGTTGTTTATTTATTTTATTTGTGGTTAGTTGTTAATTTATCTTTATTTTATATGAGATTAATTAATGTTATTTTGTTGATATGATTAATTGTAATTTAGTTAAAAGTTGGAGTTAAATATTGTGAATTAAAATTTATTTAATTAATTAAAAGGTGTAAAGTAATTAATTTAAATAAATAATGTTTTATGATAATTGTGAATTATCTTTTTCAAAATATTAATATTAGAAAATTTAAGGATAATATCATGTGAGGATAAATGTGAAATTAACGAATTTTTAATTAAAATTTGTGAGATAAGTGTGAGCTTTTAAAGCAATAAAAAGAACCAATGGATGGGTTGGATTTTTTTATTTTTATTTTAAAAGAAGAAGAAAGAAGATCTTTATTTATTTTTCCTTATTTTATTATGAGAAAGGGAAGTTTCTACACACACAGAGGAAGGGCTTTTGGTTTTGTCTGGAAAAGAAAAAGATAGGTTTTTGTGCTTCTCTGTAAAAAAAATGTTCTTGAAAGAAATAGATTATTGATCCAGAAGTTAGTTGAAAGAAGAAATTGGAGAAGGAACTGTAGACGAAATATGTTTTCGAAAGAGGAAAAAGGGCTGCAGTGTTTGGATTTGACATCAAACGAAGGATTCCAGGTTCTTTTTAATTTATTAATTCTTTTGTTGTTGATAGTTCTATAAGGGAAACGAAAATCATGTCTACCATATTCTGGAATCGATATCTATGTTTTGAAAAAGGGTTTTGTTGTTGAAAGATTACTTGTGTTAAACCTTTAAATCTTCTGTAGAAAACTATTGAGAAACTTTATGAATTCTCTTCAGTAAATCTAGTTGTGAAATTCTTGTTTGAAAAGAAAATCAATTTATTATGGAATTAAAATTGTGTGCTCAGATTTATTTCATATTTTATTTATTTTATATTTGGTGGGAAAATTTATACATATATATATATATTGTCTTTCCTTATTGAAAAATAATCTTTTGTTTTAAAAAAAAATAGAGGTTTGTAATTTCTCTGGGTTTTGTGTTCATTTTTATAAAAAAAAATCTGTGAATATATATAAGTTATATTTCGTATTAAAAAAATATATAATTTTTTTTTTAAATATGTATTTTGCGGGGGGGGGGAGGGGGAGTGGTCGGCGGCCTCCGTACCACCCCCAACCCCAGGGTGGGTTGTATGCAGCCACCACAGGCTGCACACAACAACCAAGGTTGTGCACAACTACCGAGGCTACTGGACGCAACTGAGGCTGTTGGACGCAACCTCCCCACACTGTGGTACACAGTACCACGGCTGTGCAGGGGTTTCATTTATTAAAATTTTCTTTTTTAAAATTTCAACCTTATTTAATATTTGTTATTTTATTGATATATATATATATATGTATATATATGTATATATATATATGTATATATATATGTATATATATATATATATGTATATATATATATGTATATATATGTATATAAATATATATATATAGCTATAAAATTACAGAGATTTAATATAATTTTATAATATTTTTTAATGCATAACTTTAATATATATGTATTATATTATATATATAAATTTATATATGTATATGTATATATGCATAAAAAATATTATATATATGTATATATATATATATATATATATATATATATATATATATATATATATATATATATATATATATATATATATATATATATATATATATAAAGATAGTTATTTATCTTGTGATTATGGAATAACTAAATTAAATTTTAATGTTATATGAGTGTAATCGAGTAAATTAGAAATAAACTATGTGATTTAAATTAAGTTGAATATTCTCAAGTAAATTAATTTATTTATCTCTTGGTTAAATTATTGTGTATTGAAATGTGTTATATGGCATTGTTTTACATAATGTGTACTCTCGAGATTATTCGTTGAATCAATTGTGTTTTTCACTTAATTGGGATTTTGTATTGTGGAAAAAACCCTTGAATTAGTTTATCCTTTTGTAGGAGCTTAAGTTGCTTGTTAGGGACTTCCAGAGGTGGGGAAATTGATGTTTTATATTTGATCTTTTAATTTTGATATTTGTCCCTATTCTTGGCTATAGTTGTGACTTGAGTTTACACATGGGTTGTACCATTTTTATGGGTGTCGATTTATATGATTTTGGCAAGATGGTTTTTCCTCACAGATGTTCCATTTATGGTTCAGTGTTCTTGTTGGTACAATTCCTTGGTATTGGATTTTATGTTTTGGGTTCTAGGGAGAGTGGCTCTACGTGGGCACCAGCACACAAAGGGGTTGTCAGGATAACCCACGTTAGAGTTAGAATAATAAGTGATAACCTAATTAATTAATTAGGGGGTGGGTAGTAAAAAATTAATAAGATAATTATGGATATCTCATCTTCCTGTTAGGGCTTTCATAGACTAAAGGTGGTCGGATAAGGCCATGGTTGGAAAGGTCATTACCTCATCTTCACGAGAGGTTAACGGTTCTACATGAGTTACCCTATGGAACGGAGCCTTGAGATAGGCAGTCAAGATAACCATAGATGGAGGCAGCACCTTGTGATAGGTTGTCTAGATAATCCATGTAAGGCCATGTGATGACACTCTCCTCTAGCATTCCCTTTGAGTTGTTTTATTGAAATCCTCTAGAAGTGGTCTATTGTTATTTTTTGGAGATTTATTGTTGCTAGGAGATATTTATTTGTGTTCTCTTGCTTTTCATGTCTGGAGTTTAGTCTTGTGTTACTGTTTGGATGTCCTTGGTCAGGGATCCTTCCTTTTTTACTCCTAGCACGGGGGTGGTCGGGTGGAACGTGCTATGCACCTCATTGGGTCCCCTTATGATGCAGTTGTACCATTTAGTGTAGATTTTTGCTGATGCAGTTTGATCCAGGATTCATATGTGTTTATCAAATGTATATTTGTACTCAGGATGTATTTATATATTGATGTATCACTCCACGTCACGTTAGGAAGACCTATGATGTAATTTTTGTATATGTGTTCGTTGAGGCGTACTATCGGTGATGCTACCATTTGTAAAGCTCATTGTTAATGTTATGTTGTATATGTTGAAATATGTACTTAATATCTTCATGATTAATTTATTGTATTTGCATGTATGGTTTTATATGGTTTATTCTTATCATTTTGGTTATAAGTTAATGAATGTTTAAAATGGTGATATGTGAATGAATGGATCGTAATTGATAATTTAATGTTCATCTGTTAACTTTGTTATGGGATAGTTTAGTATGTCACCTAGAGTGTACCCCAAAGGGACTTAGTTGTGCAACTTGAAACGCATTGGTTATGTTGGAATACTTAAAGTGCATTCCTTATATTTAAAAAAAAATTGTTGTGTTCTTAGTTGTTCCTTTGGGGTTTTCACGACGGGGTGTTACAACTTGGTATCAGAGCCAAGGTTGCTAACGCTGGGTTCTCTGGGTAGTTTGTGTCCGTTAGTCAACCTTTGTGTTAACTCTTGATCTTACATAACCCTAATTGTTGTGCAGGATCATGCCTCAAGGAAGAGGTCGTGGCTGAGGAAGAGGCCGAGGTGGTGGCCATGGAGTCAACCACCAAAGTCCATCACCATCGAGTTCCCACGGTTCAGAGCATGAGGAACAAAAGAGTCCTCAAAACAATTTGTTAGGTGGTGGTCAGTACCCAGAATAACCTGGTTTAGATGGACAGTTGCAACACCTTCTGGGGGAGATTCTTGATCGGTTGGGACCCAGGTCGGAGGAGGAGCAACAGGTCAAGAGAGAAAGGGAAAGGTCGCCAAGGCAGAGGGAAATAACGGAAAATTAGGATGTAGTGCTAGCTGGTCATATGAGAGACTTGATGAGAGCACACCCACCTACATTCGATGGTTCTGGAGGAGGTCTGGAAGTGGAAACATGGTTAATCGATTTAGATCGATGCTTTGCAATGTACCCCTATGGTAGCAATACCAAAGCTTAGTGCACAGTCATGCATCTGTGAGGCTTCGCGTCCACTTGGTGGCGGCTGGAAGAGAAAAAGTTACATCTAGATATTAGCATGGTTGCATGGGAGCTATTTCTAGACAGGTTCATGGCTTGCTTCCTTTCAGATCATTGGAGGCAATGCAGGGCAAATGAGTTTCATGACCTTAAGCAGATGTCGATGTCTGTTGAACAATATGAGTGGCAATTCTATGAATTGAAGCAGTATGCAAGAATTGGCCATGATGAGGGGATGCTAGTTCAACATTTGGTTTGGGGTTTAAACGCCTGAATCAGTGGTGGAGTTAGAGTCTTTGAGCCAAAGAAAATGGAGGTACTGATTGAGAAGGCTCGACTAGTAGAATAAAATTTGGCAATGGCGTTGGGAGGACACACTGGAGTTCAGATCGGTAGTGTCCCAGCATCAGGTTTTGGTTCTAGAGGTGGACAGCCTCAAGCTGCAGGGTTTTCCAAGAATTTCCAGGCACCCTCTAAGGGTGGTCTGCAATAGCAGCAGCAGTCACAACCCAAACATAAAAAATCACAGTCTCAGCAGGGAGACAAATCTTAGAACAGGAAGAACTAAAGCTGGCAGCGTAATAGACTAGATCATTTTGTGCAGCCTGCACAAAGCACACAATTGGCACCTTCACGAGGCAGTTTTCAGCAATCGACTGCACCGTTTAGTGTTAGAGGATTTGGGCGAGGCACAGGCTGTTTCTCATGTGGGCAGTAGGGACATATTGCCAGACAGTGTCCACAAAGGAGTACTTCAGGTTTTAGCCAGAAACCAGCTACTTCTAAGCCGACAGTGGGCGATGTAGGTATAGCACATTGGGTGTTTGCAGCAGTGGACAATTGTCAAGCAAAATATTAGGGCACTGTGATCGAGACATCAAGTGTGTTGCATGACACTAGTATTTCCATACTCTTTGATTCTGGTGCATCTGACTCTTTTATATCTCCTTCAGTAGTAAAGCGATGTAGATTGGTGGCTACTAGGCAAGGCATAAAATGGTAGGTTGAATTGGCCTCAGGGTCAAGGTTGTAGTAGAGAAGCTTGTTCAGGGTTGTAGTCTAGATTAGGGGCATTGACAACTAAGGTGGACCTTCGGATCCTACCACTAGGCTCGTATGATGTCGTCTTAGGAATGGATTGGTTGAGTGCACACTGTGCCATGATAGATTGTCGTTGTAAAGCGGTGCAGTGCATCGATGATTTCGGAAAGGAGGTGGAGATCATGGGTATTCAAAGGCCCATTTCATTGCGAATGATCTCTGCCATGCAACTAAAAAGGTTTTTCCGGTAGGGTTGTCAAATTTTTACAGTAGCAGTGAGTGATCTTGAGTCAAAGGATAGTCGAGGGGTCTCATTGGATGATTACCCACTCCTTAATGGGTTTTCTGATGTTTTTCCAAGTGAGATACTAGGTTGCCACCAAAGCGGGATATAGATTTCAGGATTGATCTAGTACCTAGAGCTAAGCCTATATCTCGGACTCCATACTAGATGACAACGCAGGAGCTTCAAGAACTCTATCTGCAATTGGAGGAGTTGTTGGCTAAGGGGTTTATTCACCCAAGTGTTTCCCCTTGGGGAGCACTCATAATTTTCGTAAAGAAGAAGGATGGTTCTCTCCATTTGTGTATTGATTACAAGCAGTTGAACAAAGTAACAGTGAAGAACCGATATCCCCTACCCAGAATTGATGATCTTTTCGATCAAATAAAAGAACCGAAGATATTTTCTAAGATTGATCTCAAATCAGGGTATCATCAGTTGCGGATTGTGGAACCAGATACTCATAAACCAACATTTCGCACTCGATACAGACATTACGAGCTCACTGTGATGTCGTTCGGGTTGAAAAAGGCACCTTCAGTCTTCATGAGCTTAATGAATGGGGTGTTCTGAACGTATTTGGATAGATTTGTCCTTGTGTTTCTTGACGATATTCTGATTTATTCCAAATCTATGGAGGAACATGAGGAGCATCTAAGACAGGTGTTACAATGCTTAAGGGACAATCAATTGTATGCCAACCTGGAAAAGTGTGAATTCTATAAGATTGAAGTTCAATATTTGGGCCGTGTCATTTCAGGTGAGGGAATTTCCGTTGATCCTGCAAAGATTCAGGCCATTGTGGATTGCCCGTACCCACAAATGTCTCAGAAATTTGTAGTTTTATGGGACTAGCAGGCTATTATTGGTGGTTCGTCCAAGGCTTTTCTAGAATTGTGCATCCCATTACCTCTCTCCAGAGGAAGGGGAAAAAATTTCTTTGGTTAGATCAATGTTAGTATTCCGGACTCTTAAGGAAAATTTGACCAGTGCACCAATTTTGGCAATATCAGATCCTATGGGGGAATTTGTTGTATGTACAGATGCTTCCTTGGAAGGTTTAGGGGCCGTTTTGATGCA
>VDFB02000012.1:15488409-15592016 GCA_007258455.2 Sequoia sempervirens | reverse complement strand
TTGAGCTTCACCAGAGTTTATATGTTCAGTATTTCATCAGACTGCAATAAAGGAGAGGGTTTGTTCTACAAGACGCCATCTTTCCTCAGCATTTAGCTTCAATAAGGTGGTCGTACTATTTCTCTTGGGCTGGCCGTACTTCTCCTTGAATGGCGTGTTCATCAGGCTAAGGCGTGTGAAGGAAAAGGCCAAAACGCCTTCCTTTTGGGTCATCTCTCTATTTCATCTTGGACGCCTACCTTTCTCAACTGCTCTCCTCCAATTTCTGCGTGGGAGAATGTAAATCCAAAGCTTTGGCGTTGCATTTACTCAGTTTCAGCCATTCTTGCCTGGCAAGTGCAAAAACCCTTTATTTAATTAATCTAGAGCTATCCGTGTATGTTTGTTGTCCATGATCTATTTGTAACAGTTGTTTAATACATAATTCATAAGCAGTTTCTCAGATCTAGTTTGAATTTGAGTTTTATGTACGTTTTATGCTTGGCGCCCCTTCTACTTCTGTCTGCAATTCTTCTTTAAAATTCATCAAAAGCCAAACAAAACACAGAAACAGGCAGTTATTGTTCAGAGGTTGAGTTGGAGCCAGTTAGGCTCATCACACACTCAGAAAGGGGCCTATTGAATAAGTCTATCAACTTAAAAGGGAGAATCAAATCTAAGTAACCCTACATAAAAATAAGCAATGAGTAAAATGCGAGAATTCATAAAGAATAGGGCATGAGTACTTATTTGTTGGCTTGTATAAGACCTGCATGGCATTGACATATAATAATTAAATAGATGAATGATATGAAATGGAGCAAGTCAAGAGAGCACGTACATAGGCGACTTGTTGCCACGTTGATCTCCCCATTGAATGGAGGAATCTTGTTGGAAGTTGAGATGCGAAGTAGGTCTACAGAAGAGCTAATAGACCAAATACGTAGGTGGCCTAAGTCTATGGTTTATGTCATTGGTGGCTCTCCAGTTTCTGCTGTCTATATTATCTGAATGGACCTAATCTATTGTTTCACTTCAAATATCTACTAAATGTGGTTGCTTTTCAGATTTGAGTGTTGGGTATCCTAGCGCATTTGTTCAGTTTAAGTTACTTTTTGTCTATATTTTTTTATATCTCATAAGTGTGCTCATTAGGATTATGAGCAGAAAATAGAAATTAAAAAGACATGACAAAGTATAAAAATTACATCTGCATTAGAGAGATCACCTTCTTCAAAAGCAGGGGAGGTGGTCGGCCAGCCCAGGTGGGCGGAATTGTTAATCGATATTTCCTTATTTTGGCATGGGTGAGCGATTGATTCATGTCAAAGAAGGTTGAAGGGGTCCTCACATACTTGCGAACTTAGGCTAGCTGGTTTAGGTAATTGATCCCTAGATAGGTGCTTGAAGCTATCTCCCGAAGGTTGAAGGGGCCATCACATACTCACGAACTAGAGCTAGCTGGCTCAGGTAATTAATCCCTAGATAGGTGTTTGAAGCTATCTCCCGAAAGGACCAACCAACACAACATTCCACCCCAACCTTTCTAGGCCGCTTAAGACCGATCATGGAAACAAAGTGCAGTGAGCAACAGTGAACAAATCGGATCGGGGGCACAGAATGGTTTGGGCCAGTTGGCTTTGCTGCTAGAAACAAAAGAGAGAGAACCGGCTGGCTCTAATAGAGAGAACCACTCATATGGGGATTGTGGAATTTCACCCCCTAAGAAAATGATAAGTTTGTAGAGGTTCACAGACATGCTGAAATAGCTATGTGGGAACACAGCAGTAGGGATGAAGCTTTTGGCGATATGTATACACCCCGTTATAATATTATAGGTCCAGGCCCACACCCGTGTTCTTTTAGAGTTCTGCCTTCAGGTTTACTGGTCAATCAGGTTGTGCTCCTAGAGTGAAATCATGGGCGGCAATGTCTACGTCTTGATTCAAACTGCCAAAAGATGTGCAAGCTATGCTTACAGTTGCCAAAGTGTCAATAGAATTACTGTATTGGAGGCTCGGTCAAAGGTCTCAGACACCTTGACAGCTACAGGTGCAATTCACCTCAACAGTTGGGCTGCAGGTAGAGTGTGCTTCAGTGTTCAAGACGAGGTACATGTACTGGGTGGTTTTTGGAGGATCGAAAAAGAATACTTTTCCGATAGGCAGTGTACAGATGGATTTCAGCAAGGCTGCTGTGATATAAGTGGGTGCCTATGAGGTTAAATTCGTCAACAACTAGCCACTGGCATCTAATGCACCCAACAGGGGAGCTTGAATCTGGGTCTAAGTGCCAATACAAGCGCCAATTGCCACTAGACCACACCTCCTGGCATAATTAAAATAGTTATCGAATAGCAAATTGATCGCCAATAAACATCAACTACAGTATGACAATGTGTGTCAGATGCATATGTGATCAAGTATGTTTTCAGGAAAACGAAAATAAAAAAGACAATGTTGATTACCAACTCTCTTGCAAGTATGTCTTGTGCAGATTTATTCTCAAGTATTTCAGTGCCCAATCAAACTTTGAGTGTCAATAAATTAAGTCCAGGCGAAGAGAAGGCAGAGGAATGGAAAGTAGTAATGAACTTCAATTAAAAGATTGTAAAAACAGTGACAAGAGCGGCCTTTATTTAGAATCATTCTCTTTTTGTCACCAAGTTCCAGCCTCAGTTAACATATTTCCATGAGAAACGCCATGTAATGAATACCTGCAGAAAGCGAAAGCAGGGACATCGCAAAGCCGGGAGAGGCTTCGGCGGCTTGTAAATTGATGGTGGCAGAACGAAGCGCCGACGGATCCGACGCGATGCTCTCGCTCAGCCATCGCCCCACCTCTGTCTCCATTCGCAACGTTGAACTGCTACCGCGGAGTTAGGGTATTCCGGATGCTCAAATTTATTTCCTAATATGTAAATCTATTACAAGGTGACATTCTCTTGTTTCCCGCTCATTTGCTAATTGTCCCGGCGCCAAGTTCCATTAATCTGATGAAACAGAACAGGATGAAGACGAGATTAATTTTTAAGTGTAAATTAATGGGTAAAGTGAAAACTGTTATATTGAAAGAAAGTATATTATATTAGAGTTATTTTATATAGAATTATTTTTAAAAGTGTTGATGGTTTAGTTATGGACCATATCATTTTAGGTGTAAGAATGGGTAATTATCTAAGGAGGAGTGGGAAACAAGAATATGTCTATTTTGTAGCAAAGGGGTGGTGGAGACATATGGTACTATAGCATAGAGTGTGGATAGCATAATCATCTTATTTGAGGAGGCAAGGCTAGACAAAACAAGTTTCTTTTTTCTCAACATTCATAGTGGAAGATTCGATATCAACAAGGTTTAAAAAATTTACAAGGCTATTGGTAGTGCTTGTGTCTTGTGATCATATTTTGTGTGTTGTTCTTTTGTCGTTACTCTTGATCTCGTAGACCATTAGTCTTATGAATATTATTAAAATATTTTATTCATTTATATTACAAAGTGACACACATTTCCAACCTCTCCTTTTATTCCTTCAATTCTTTTTTTATCCTAAAGGTTATAAAAGTTAAAGGGGAGGATTGTTTTATGTTGAAGGCAAGTCATGCACCAATTCTAAAGGTGATTGATTTACAAAAGCTATAGGTATGTAGAGAATAAAAGTGTATATTTTTTTTTATTCTAGAGGTTTTAAAAGGTTAAGGGAAGGATTCTTTTATGGTCAAGATAAGTCACTTACCAATCCTAAAGGGGATTGATTTACAAAAGTTATAGGTATGTAGAGAATAAAAGTGTATATTTTGTTTTTTTATTTTCTTTTTTATTTGAATTACATTGGGTTGATGTCTCACATGTGTGATTTTAGTACTTGACCATTTTAACACACTCATTAACTTAAGATTTATTTTCACTTAGTTATTTTACTTTTTTTTATTCAAAATTTATCTAACCCAATTGTCATTGATCTACTTATCTTAGAAAATATCGCAACTATAATTATATCTCTTAGAAATATTTTTTGTTGTGATCACATCTTCTTTTTTCAAAATTTTAATCCTCACATTCCAAGGTTGACAATCTTGAGATTTAGTTGTTACTTATCACTATGGGCACTAAAAATCTAAATTATGCATCTAGGATTATATATCTAAAGACAGCATTCAAAGACACATTGACATGACAAAAGTATCAAAAAAAACTCCCCCTTTGCAAGTAATTTTTCATCATGTGTCCTCTAGTATCTGTATACACCTAAAAATGGTCTAGATAATCTAATTAATTAAATATGATTTATTTGATTAATTGACTCCTTTAATTCATCTACTAATAAATAAATAAAATTATTTATTTATATAGTTCACATTTAAATTCTTCTATCTTTATCATATAATTCTATTTAAATTAAATAAACAAATTTAATACTTTGCTTTATTTAATTATCTAATTCTTCTATAATTATATATTTATTCTATCTTAATCACATCATTCTATCTTAATTAAATAAACAAGTTCACATACATTGTTTTATTTAATTATCTATTTCTTCCATCTTAATTTAATAAACAACTTACTATAGTTTGTTTTATGAAATTAAATATCCTCTTTTGCTAAAATTGAATAAATATAAAATATTCAAATAAAGGCATATTTCTATAGCTAATTCCTCTTTTCACTCATCATATGCACCTACCAAATTAGATATTTGATATCTAATTAATTCAACTCAGCCTTCACGGACAAATTGGAGACAAATTGCAGGCAAACTTCTTCATCTTCTTCCATTGATTCTTCTTATCCTTTGGTTGAATGTTTTTGTGGGGAGGAACAATCTCCATAATCATCTCAAGCTTCTTCATCTTTCACAATTGAATCCTTCAAATCAAATCCGGACCTTTGCTTTGTTGCCCCTTCACAAATGTGTTGTCGGGAATCTATAAATACAACTTCTTTCTACGGGAAATGGATCCCAACTTTGTGCAAACTTACTCTGCAAAAATATCAATTAAGCAATCAAGCATTTGAGAAAATAGTTATAGCAATAGCAATCATTTTAGAATCATAATCATGGCTTTTTATTTAGCTGCATATTAGTTTACTGTAGCTTCTTTTATCAGTTTCATGTCATTTTCAATCATAGTATCATCGTCATATCATTTAGTAATCATCATATAGGATTAGATTCTTGCATTTAAAAGTATCTCATTCTCTAAATTGGCATTTTAATAGTCACAGTGCTTACAAAATCTGAGAGCCCCGTGATTTAATAAATCTTTAGAGATAGAGAGCAATATGACACTTTTAATAGATTTCTTGCTTCTATTAGATTAATTGTTGTTTAAATCTATTGATATAATGGCTTATTGATTGTGTTTGTTATTCATTTATGCATATTTTACTCACACATAAATTGGCACCCGTCGTGGGGCCGAAAAACCCCATTTTTAACATTTTTTTCTAAAAAATATGCTTGCAGTCTTCTGACGTGTTATGTTTTAGCGTGATCAAGAGTTTTTACGGTGCCTACGACAGATCTTTTAGCGCATCTGAGCACTATTCTGGCACATCCACAGAATATTCCAGCGCATACGATTACTGTTCCAACGCATCCAATACTCTATTTTACCAGTCAGAGGGTTTTCTTTTAGCGCATTGACATTTTCTTTTAGTGCATTGACTGAATTTTGTGGTGCATTGACTAAATTTTGTGGCACATAGAACTATTATTTTAGCACATTTACATTCTATTTTAGTGCATTTGATAACT
Organism: Sequoia sempervirens; assembly: GCA_007258455.2. Lineage (NCBI taxonomy): Eukaryota > Viridiplantae > Streptophyta > Pinopsida > Cupressales > Cupressaceae > Sequoia > Sequoia sempervirens. The sequence continues at coordinate 15,586,279 of VDFB02000012.1, read as the reverse complement.
ATTATGGAGCATTTGAATATTTTTGCAAAATTTTAAAAATTTGAGGATTGATCACTGTTTTATGTGCTCCAAGAGCAAAATACGCTTGTCAAAGACAGTTGTTGGAAAACACTTATGCCAGTCAAAGAAGAAATTCACAAATTACTAATGGTGTTTGCAGGGATTTAATTTCAATTATTGCTTTCCCTTTGGTTAAGATAGTGCATCTAGCTTAATTAAAGAAATAGTTTGAACCCCATGTCTATTGTGTTTTGAAAGCAAAAGGTTTATGCTCTCCCCTTAACTAGGTGATCAGAATGCTAGACTTGCTATATTGCTTTATTAACACCTTTAGAAGGCCTACTGTAGTGGGAAAAAGTACTCACCCTATGGGAACGACCTAAGTGGGAACAACCAAAGCCAGGTTTTCCAACCCACTCTAATCAAAAGTGAAGTTGGGGAAACCCACAATTCAACGGAAGTGTGCAAGATAACCATCCCCAAAATCTTTGTTCTAAAGATTGGGAGGTCTCCTGAGGGAGTTTATCAATTGTCGCTCTGATCAGATACCCTATCTACAAACTTTAGTGTAGAATCCAACCGTGTTAGTTTTCAAACACTTTTTATATCATGGTACAAGGGGAGGGAAGAATCTGCCCCCAAGACACTCACCATATAACTATCAGAGACCCTGGCCAAAAGTGGAGGATTCGACTTTGGTTAAGACTCGGGAAAGGAAAAAACACGAGCGCCCTCTAGGGGGTGACAGGGTTGTGTGAGCTAACATAGTTGCAAGTTGTGGGTTGTGATATTCTAAGTTACCTACTTGACAATTAGAAAAGTGCTTGAACTGTCTTTATTTGTGTCAAACCTGTGAAAATTGAAAGAATTAGACCTGATTCTAAAACACTCACTACATGTTTAATACATAGAATCTAAAACAACTGTTTACAATCTGGCTTTAGTGTGTGAAGTTATTTTCAAAAATATCATCAAATTCCAAGATTTACAAGCAAAATACCCCTCCAAAATTTTCATTGGTTACAAAATTACACCCTGGAATCAATCCTTTTACTGAGAAAAAGTAGAACAAATGGACATAACTCTGATCACTTCTAGTTGAGCGCATCAACACTCTGTTTTAGTGCATTTACCCAATCTTTTAGCGTATTTTCCTTGTTTAAACGGGGCATCCAAGCTCTATTTCAGTGCATCTGTCCTATCTTACAGCGCATCTGCACATTTTGTCACTATAATCTACCCAATATCTTGGCATAACCAACCTCTTTTTTAGCGCATTTACCCAGTCTGTCAGCGCATATACCCAATCTGTTAGTGCATACACCTATTTTACAATGCATCTACCATGTCTAACAGCACATACACCCTATCTTCCAACACAGCCACATTTTGTTTTAGCGCATCTAAGGTCTGTTATAGCGCATCCATAGACTCAAAAACTAGAGAACTATTTTTACCTCCCATCAGACTGTTGACATCATAACTCGGATCTTTATCAGAACAAAAACATTTTCTCAATCCAACTAGTGCCTTAAACTTGGGAAAATAGGACCTTACAAGCTAAACTCTTTCAAATTAAACCAAGATCTTAAAATTTTAGAGTGCCTTATCATCAAACACAACTCTTGATTATTACGTTAAGTTTCATTATCAGGATCAATCATCCTACAATCACAAAACGAAGCAAAATAATCAGATTTTAACTTTGTCTCATCAATAGAATTTATCATTCCATTTGACTTCGTTAATATCCATTAGCACTCATCCAAACAAAAAGATCAAAGTTTAGTGAAAATAACAACACTTGTATGCTAATTTTGACAAGGTTACAAAGGCAGAAACTTAGAGAAAAGGAAATTGAAACACTAAATACCATGACTGAAGAAAATCCCTTTCACAGATTCCACCAAAATAATGGTAATGAAATAACCCAAGAGGACATTCAAACTGCACAACAAGATCCTTCCACCAATTCATGGAAAAAAATTTAGAACAAGATATGGAAAAATACCTTTTGATGCTAGTTGAACTAGGTGCGAAACTTCCAAAGTACTTTGATGTTAAACGACTAAACGAAGCACCTATAGCAACTGAAACTGAACCACAAAACACAGATCAAGTGAATTTCCTAACACATCAAATGTAAAACTTGCAACAACAACTTCAAGATATGCAAAAAGGGACCACAAAAAGGTACTTGTTACAGGACATTTGTCCTTGTCTTTTTGATCCAAGTGTAGACATGATACCATTTCCTAGACATTGCGAATTCCCAAAATATGACAAGTACAATGGTAAAATTGATCCAATTGATCATGTGAGGGAATTTAGAACCATGAGTTTAGAATTTGCACAAGAGGAAACTTATCTAATGAGGTTATTTCCAAGAAGCTTAGGAGGTCAATGTATGGAATGGTTCTCTAAACTACAACCAAGAATTTGATCTTTTGAAGAACTAGTCAATAGGTTTATCTCACAACTCTCTTATAGTATTCAACATGAGATAACAATAAAAGACCTTTACAATACCAAATAAAAGAAAGATGAAACATTCCTCTCATTTCTACAACAATGGTGAAGGTTGTTTGTTAGGTATCCTTGTTCTATACCTGAAGAGGAAAAGATGGAACTATTCATTGACAACCTAACTGATGAAATGAGCTACAAGCTTGAATTACAATGCCCACCTACATTTGAGAAAGTGATTGAAAATGGGCTTAAGATCGAAGAAGCCTTAGTCAAAAGAGGGGTAATAAAACACTACAATGAAGGATCAAATAATACAAACTTCTCGAATCACTACAATAACAACGATAAACCAAAGTTTTGGCAAAAGAATAGAAATACTTGTAACAATGATGTTGCAAATGAAACACAAAATGTGAAACTAGTATTTAACTTGACGGCAACAACTGCGAAGACCAATCAAAACAATGACCAACACATCAATCAAAGTGTCAATCAAAACAACAATCCGAACAATGGAGAATCTAAACCACAGTCATATCAAAAACCATCAAATCAAAGAAGATTCACACCATTGGGACAAACACTAGAATCAACAATGAGAGAACTTCTTACACATGGACTTATCACATTACCTGAAGCAAGAAATTGGGAACCAAGAGTCAAGCCATCTTGGTGGAATGATGCAGATTTATGTGACTTTCATAAAAACAAAGGACATAAAATGAATGATTGTATGCGGTTGAAACATCTAGTACAATATTTGATTGACAACAAGAAAGTATTCATAGAAGGACATCAAACGAACAATGATCATAGTGCATTTAAAAATCCTTTACCAAATTATGAAAAGGGAGAATCTTCCTCTGCAAACAATAAAGGTAAAAATGTAAACTACCTTTATGACAACACTATTCATTGTATCTATGCGGTTGAGAAGAATGATGCCGCTAATAATCGAACTGATAACGTTGGAATCAATGACATCATACCACTAAATCTGAACCCAAACGTGGTCCCATCAAACAATCAAATTGATGTCATAAAAATCAGGGAAAGACAAGATTCCCAACCTGTCAATGTGACAAGGGGGCAATCCAAAGTAATATTTAAAGGAGTTCCATCTAAAAACATTGTTTCCCCATCCAACCAGTATAACATTGTCAATCAACTGCAAAAAATACCAGCCCAAATATCAATATTAGAACTCCTTAAAATCTCACCATCTCATAAGGAAGTTTTGGAACAAGCTCTTATGGCCACCACAGTACCCAATAATCTAGAAGTTTGTCAATTCTGGGCTATGGTGGGACACTTAACCACACCTCACTGCCTATCATTTTCTGAACAAGATGACGTATCACTTACTCATCTGCACAATGTCGCACTTCACATCAAAATCTTAATCCACAAACATTGAGTAAAACGTGTCTTAATAGATGGTGGAGCTAGTTTAAACATTTGCACTTTGAAACTAATTCGTGCACTAGGATATTCTAATAATGCTATTGATGCCAAAAGGAAAATCACAATAAAATCCTATGACGAAGAAGAGAGATCCTCTAAGGGATTGATTGTGTTGCCTATTCAAGTAGGACCAATTGTGAAGAATATTGTTTGCCAAGTATTAGACAAAGAGCTGACTTATAATATACTCTTGGGACGTCCTTGGATTCACAAAATGCAAGCAGTGCCTTCAACTTATCATTAGTGCTTAAAGTTTCCTATTAATGGACAAGAAATCACTATTTCAGCTGACTACAACAATCCCCGATATTATCGCACACTTAAAACAGCTCAAGACACTTTTGTGCCCCGTAATAGGGAAGCAAACACTTCTAGTTCATCCAACAGTGAAAGGCAACTAAACACAGTATCTAAATGGGTTGAGAAAAAGGACCAGTCAAAAGATACAAATATTGTTGATTCTACTCCATCAAACAATGAAGATCAACTGGATTCTCTATTGCAAAAATTCAAGGGAAAGATCTAGTTAAAAGACAAAGGCATGGGAGAGTATTCCATTGAACAATTTTTATGTCTTTCACAGTTGTTGCCATCTCCAAGATCATATGGGCAGTCATCAACATTAACACAACAATCATCACAACCTACCACGAATTTAGATGATAGATTTGTAAAGGCAGGTACTTTAGAAGACGAATCTGAAGATAAGTTCATCCTCAATTGGCTCTACAAAGATGAGGAAGCATATACATTGGCAACTATCAACATAAAGACAAATCAATATGGAAAGGGAAAAATAATATTAGAGAAAATGGGGTATGAAGAACAAGGACCTATTGGAAAAATAAAAGAGGGCATTGTAGAGCCCATTCAATCTCTCACACTTCAGTCAAAAGACAAAACAAGAATGGGTTATACAGGGGAAACAAAAGAAGAAAACACTCATAGAGTTGTTGAAAGAATCCTTCAAATGTGGGATAGCTCTGAAACAGATTCTAATGAGTATGAGTGGGATTCTTTATCAGAAGCATCATACAAGAATATACCAATTAATGTCATAAAAGAGTATGCACCCACACGTGAGGAGGGACAAAGCTCAGGGACTAGACCCCTTGTATTTGGATCACAAAATATCGACGACTCAAGTGAGGATGGACATATATCGAGTGAGATAGATGACTTGGAGGAGAGTAATATCATAGACCTTGGCATCACCATTGACAACTTTGACAACATTGCTATCAAAACCCTTACTGTTGTTGACCTTAGCCAAATGACCTTTTACCCTTAATGCATCATGAACTTATCGACTGGGAACCAACTGAACCTATCAATATTCCTATCTCTGTGAAGGATGATGCTATCGTAAATTTCCTTTGTTGTGACGAACCTGACACTAGTTCTAATCATAATTCTCATAATGACACTTCGAGTCAGGAGGGTGTCAAATATTTTAGTTGCAAAATTGAAAACAGGAATAATGGATCTAATGGTGAAAACCATTTAATGGCAACATTAGATCTCAAATAAGTAAAAATAAAGAACGCATTTGATGGTGAAAACCTCTTTGAGGCACCAAAAGATGGGAGATTTGACATCCTTCCAAACAACTATCATGAAAGATCATCAATATTGGTGGAGCCTACACAGTCTATCAATATTGGCACAATAGAAAAAGCAAAGACTCTACATCTGGCAGCATCTATGACTGAACAAGAAAAGCCTGAATTCACCAAGTTCTTTGAAGAAAGAGACATTAAATTTGCTTGGTCTTACTCTGATATGCCAGGTTCAGACCCAAATCTTCTAATGCATCATTTATCTCTACCATCTGGAATAAAACCTATGAAAAAAAAACTAAGGAAAATGCATCTGCATATCACCTTGTTGGTAAAGGCCGAGCTAAAAAAGTTGTTAGATGCAGGATTCATCAAATCTATTGATTACGTTGAGTGGATTTCTAATATTGTACCTGTTTCTAAACCAGGTAATAGTATCAGAATATTTACTAACTTCAAAGATCTCAACAAGGCATGCCCAAAGGATGCTTTTCCTTTACCAAACATTGACATTATTGTAGACTTAACAGTAGGACATGCCATGTTATCACTAATGGATGGCTTCTCAGGTTACAACCAAATCAAAATAGCACCAAAAGATCAGGAGAAAACAACATTCACATGTCCATGGGGAACATTTTGTTGGAACGTCATGCCCTTTGGATTAAAAAATGTAGGGGCTACATATCAGCAAGCAATGACCACCCTCTTCCATGACATGATGCATACCTTTATGGAGGATTACGTGGATGATATACTAGCAAAGTCATATACCAGAGAAGGACATCTAGACATCCTGGACAAAATCTTTACCAAATTAGAGAAGTTCAATGTCAGATTAAATCCTAAGAAATGTGTGTTTGGTGTTACATCAACAAAGCTTCTGGGATAAATAGTTTTAGAAAAGTGTATCGAAGTGGATCCCGCCAAGGTCAAGGCTATAATGGAAATGCCACCACCGAAGAATATCAGTCAACTATGATCTCTACAAGGCAGGCTACAATCAATTAGGAGGTTTATCTCCCAATTAGCAGACAAAAGTCATCCCTTCAATCATTTTCTACATAAGAATGTCTCTTTCAAATGGGATCAAGGATGTGAAACAACTTTTAATCAAATAAAACAATATTTGATGTCCCCACCAATATTGATGCCACCTACAGAATTATTACTATACATTGCAACAACCGAGATTTCTTTGGGTGCTCTGTTAGCACAAGAAGATCCTGTGGAAAAGGAACAAGCTATCTATTATATCAGTGGGACTTTGAATGGTTATGAGATAAACTACACCTTCATCGAGAAAGCTTGTTTGGCATTGGTGTTTGCTACTCAGCAGTTGCAGCATTACATGTTAACCCACATGGTCAAACTCATGGCGAAGATTGATTCGTTAAAGTATTTACTCAGCAAGGCTTCTCTAACAAGAAGACTAGCCAAGTGGGTCATGATCTTGAGTCAATTTTATATCCACTATGTGGATTGAAGAGCCATCAAGGGTCAAGTGATAGTCGATCGGTTAGCTGAAGCTCCATTACCAGATGAATGTCCAATGAACATTGAGTTTCCTAATGCAGACATTCTTACAATGACAACACAATAATGGAGGCTATATTTTGATGGGTCCTACATACAACGTGGGTTGGGTGTGGGAATTTTGTTTGTTACACCTCAAGAACATACCATCCCAAAGTCCTATAGACTCATGTTTCCATGTACAAATAATGTAGTTGAATATGAGGCATTAATCATTGGCATCAAAGTGGCAGTTGAATGGAAGATCACAAAGCTACAAGTATATGGAGATTCACAACTAGTAATTTATCAGGTAAATGATGAATATCAAACCAAAGATGAGAAGTTGATGTCATATAAGAAAATGGTGGATGATTTCAAAAAGTACTTTGTGGATATCAAGTTTGAATAGATTCCAAGGGCAGAAAACAAAGTTGTTGATGCCATGGCGACAATTGCTTCTCTCTTACAAATGCCAGAAAAGCGAGGTCGTTATGAGTTTATGGTGGAACAAGTGTCTAACCCTGCTTATGATAATCCTGAATCTCAAACCATATGCCATTTAGTTGACGTTGAATCCTTAATTTATGGAAAGACCTATGCTTACCTAAAAGACAATATCCTTCCTCCCGATCTTTTCAGAAAACAAAAATGCAACTTCATCTGCCAAACTGTACGACATACTTTAATTGTTGACATACTTTACTGTCAAGGTCTATATGGTACTCTCCTTCGGTGTCTAGAACATAACGAGTCTGAGACAACTTTACGTGAGGTTCATGAAGGTATTTGTGGAACTCATTCAAGTGGACTAACCCTAGCGAAGAAACTCCTCTGTTTGGGGTATTACTAGCCGAATGTGGAGAAGGAGTCTTTTCAGTTTGTTAAAAAGTGTCAAAAATGTCAAATCCATGGAAACCTAATCCATGCACCAGCACAAGAATTGCAACCGTTCAGTTCAACATGGCCTTTTTGTCAGTGGGCACTGGACCTAGTAGGAAAGATTAATCCGTCATCATCCAATGGACACAAATTTATAATCACATCTACGAAATACTTTACAAAATTGATAGAAGTTGTTCCCTTGACAATAATCACTGGAAAACATATTTCTTCTTTCATACTGAATTACCTCATCTGTTGATATGGTATCCCTCAGTCTATTGTCATAGACAATGGTAGACCTTTTAAGAATTTGGATGTTCAGGAACTATGTGAGAGGTTTCATATCCAACATCATTTTTCAACACCGTACTATCCTCGAGGAAATGGCCAAGCAAAGGCCTCAAACAAAACTATTCTAAAAATCCTGAAGAAGACTATCAACTATGTTGGATGTGATTGGCACGCTCAATTAAATCCTGCTCTCTGGGCATACCGAACCAACATCAAAACTACAAGAGCTACACCTTATGCCTTGGTATATGGATCAAAGGCCATACTACCTATTTAGGTTGAGATACCATCACTCTGTGTGTCACTAAAGGGAATTATTTCAGATGAGTATAGAGTGTCTAAACTTCAAGAGCTGCAACTGTTGGATGAACGTCATCAACAAGCTATGAACCATTTGAAGGCATATCAACAGAGAATGTCCAGAAGCTACAATCACAGGGTAAAACCTAGAGTATTTCAAGTTGGTGACTTGGTCCTAAAGGAAAACCCTTGAAATCAACAAGACAAAGAAAAGAAAGGAAATTTTGAACCTAACTGGCTAGGTCTCTTTGTTGTCATATTAGTCTATGGATCTGGAGCCTATCAACTTTCTACACCTGAGGGGGATTTGTTCGATGAACCTATCAACAGTCTCCATCTCAGGAAATTCTATACCTGAATCATCTAGTGCACAGTTAAAGTTTCGGGAAAATGGCCACCTTGATGAAAACCTGGCAAACAGGCGTCATGATGACACAAAAATACAAAAAAAAATGAAAAAGAGAAAAATTCAAAAAATCATAAAATCTAAAAAAGTGCAATAAAAACACGTAGTGAAAACCTAGAAACAGGTGTTACTTGTGATTTAAACTAGCTTTTCCATCTATTGGAGGCATGTCTTGGTTGATCACTTTTGCCATCATTTTGTTTATCATTTGATAGGAGAACCTCATGTACATATCTTGGCAATTTTGTGGTCATGTCTCACCCTAGCTTGGGGGAAAAATCCTGAACTCATTGGGGGCAATAAACTTGAGCTTAAAACAAATAGGCAAACAATAGTATGACAACATAGCGAACACAATGATCACAGTGAAACCCAACATTGAACATATATTGAACATCAAAACATTTCAAAAAATCAACCATCCACATCAAAACAACTGAAATCAAATCAATCAAAATAACTCTAGATGGATGATATTCTTTTGAATCATGATTTTATCACTTTAGCTTTAATGTTCAAATGTTGTACTTTGATTTTTGTTATCATTTCTTTGGAGCAACTCGATGATGTATTGAACTAGAGAAGTTAGGAAGGAGAATGGTATTTTATTTGTCTACTGTATGTGAGTTAATCATTATTATTGTGTGAATGGTTGCGAGACATGCTCTACAAAGTATCACTGATGACATTCCAAATTCACATAGGAAAATGATTGATTCTTGTCTGTTTACGCAAGAAATGCTCAGGACATCTCGGTTTAATTATACCAAGATGCTTGTGTTCACTTGCAATATCAAAAATCATGAAAGTAGTACTCAGGTCGTCATTGGTCTAAATTATACCATTGATGCTTGTACTCACTTTCAACATTTTAAACGCTCAATGATGATAAAAAGCATGATAAATGGACTGTTAAGATGACAATGCTTGCATATGTAGAATTTCATGGTAAAATTAGATTTACATTTATGATAGTTTCACATTTGCAGAGTATTTTGTTACAAAGGTTGGTGAAGAATTCAAAAACGATGTTATCTTTTCTCATTAATGGATTGAGTATACTTGACATTAACAAAAACATCATCATTGTCATATAGTTACATAATAATTTCCATTGCATACATTAGTAGGCATTGTTATATCATTTATGTCATTCATACATTTGATCATATATTTACATTTATCATACCATATCATCTAATTGCATAAGAAAAATATCAAAAAGCAAATCATCTACATAGTTGCATTTTCATTAATATTATCATATCATACATCACACATTAGAAGTATCATCACATTGACCATTCATTCATCCATTCATTACACCATATATTTGCATTTGAAATATAAAAAATGTAGTGCATTATATTTCATTTACATCATTATGTCATATATCATAGAAACAACATATCCAAAATCATACATATAGTTGCATTATCATATCATTCGTATATATACAATATCATACAACTATCAGTCCATGTAAAAACTGTGGACACCATGCATCCATACATCAACATTATAAGCATAATCACATGTAACATCATAAAAATCATAGCATGTCACCATGATCATAAGATTGCATCCATAACATCATCATATAAATCATCACATGACATGTAGAACAGGAAATTAAATGCATTCATCATTAGAACCATATAAAATGCATATAGATCGATAAATCCGCCGCATATCATATAAATCACAAAAATCATAATGTCAAGTATACAATGATATCTGAAATATAAATAGATACAACATCAAAAATGGTTGTGAATAAAAAAATTGAAGTATACATCATGTCTCAAAATATCTCAGAGAATCTAATCATGAGGCTACGTGCTACTAGCTCTAGACGGTGTTGGCATCTCTGGACCAGTGCCTCCCCCACTAGATGTCCTAGGATCTCTCGGATCTCTCAGAAAAGGTTGTGTCACACCCCTACTCATAGTCCTGGACTAACTTCTGCCCGATCGAGACTGAGCATAACTGACTCTCTACTCTGAGGGAACTACATCATGGTATCAACCTCTATAATACTTGACCTCTCTACCTACACGAAGAACCTCTCTCATATAATCAGCCATAGAGGTACCATCGGCTAATCTCTGCAATCTCTCAGCCAATCCCTGTGCCTCCTTTGTAGCCTGTTTGGCTACATCTCTCTCGGCTGTCAAGGAAGCTATCTGTGCCTGTGCAGCTGCCAACTGTGCATGTACCTGGGAAAGAGCATGTGCATGAGCCTATTCCTAGACTACATCTGCACTAATAACCCTCGAGCCTGTATTAGTTGACCCTCTAGTGTCTATACCTGAACCTGTAAGCTCGCAATCTGGGTATGTTGATGCTAGGAAGGTACTCCAATCTGCACATGTTGCTTTGTGGGAGCTACTAGATCACCTCTTACGAGGAACCATGAAATATCTAACATCAATAGATGGACCTCCTCCACCACCTCCTCCACCGCCTTCTCCAACACCTCCACCCCCATCTCCACCATCTCCATCTCCCTCCTCATCACCACTACTCTACTCGTCATCACTTCTCTCCACATCCTCCTCCTACTCACTTCCCTCATCTCTCCTGCGTCGATGACTATGTGCAATGCAATCTCCTCCTCGTCGGGTAGTGGCAATGGCTCATCTGGAACATATATCCATGGGAAAGGATGTAAAGAAAAATACTCCACATAATCTGCTATGATAGGAGCCTCGATGATCTCAGGACGAATCTCCCAAACCAAAGGTTGTAGACCCAGGTACTCCTGAACTGCAGTATCATATGATAGGCTGGGTCCCCAATCAATGGAATCTACCTAACACTAGGCATAATGTGCAACACCCTGGGGCATGCCCTGTGCGATGCCATATTGTCTAAGCACCCTCCTCAACAAGAATCTCTCGATAACAAAATGAGTCCTACTAATCAGAAACATAGACTGACAGAGGTATGACATCTTTGTATTATCATCATCCCAGTGCTCACAATCTAGATAAGGCTGCCATGTAATGACCTCTACATCATCAAGGACTCTCCTCCAATGCTCCAACTTGCCCAGTCTAGGCTAAGCAAGTCAACCTGCATATATGTGAACGTACAACCTCATGGCGAGTCACTGTCTGACCATCACTAGATGTGTAACAACTATATGCTCCCATGCTCACAACTGAAGTAATGTAACCCCATAAGGAAAACTGGCACCTCGGAGGTAGATCACGTAATGCAAATCATGGTATAGATGAGCGAGCATACACATACCCCATGCATATCTCGTACCATGGACGATCATGCTCTCCAAAATATGGCCCAACCCAATAGAAAGTCCCTTTGACCTGCGACCAAGACGAAGGAACCCTCTAATGAAACCAACAAGTATCGATGGCAAGGTAGCATAGGCATCAACCATCTCTCGCCATGGAATCTCGTATCCACAAATACGGTCATCCTGAAACACTTGGCATAGTGCATCGATACCACCTTGCTCTGAAGAATCATAAACTACCAACTCCCCAACAACAGGTATTTGCAAAATCCGCCATACATCCTCGGGAGTCACTGTCATCTCATTGGTGGGAAGGTCGAAAGTATTGTGCTCACTATGCCATCTCTTTGCTAGGGCTGTCAAGAGACCCTGATTAATCCTAATCTAGGGCATAGATAAAAGAAAAGACAAACCATGTTGGGTGATAACTGTTGTCTCAACCTGCACTAGATGCGGTATCAAATTAAATGTCCTGGGAAACTACTCATGAATTTGTAAGTTCGTCAACAACTCCTATCATCACAAAATATCCAAAGTCAGTAATCTTTGTCAATTCATCAAACATCAATCAGCCTATCAAATCTAATTAACTCTGGTGAGACTTTGATCAAATCTCGTGAGCAATTATCATTGAACCTCACCTATCATGAGGTTAATCATCAATCTAAAAATTGTATCTCGCCTATCATGAGGTCAATTAATCAAATCAACCTCGTTTATCATGAGGTTTATCAATCAAACTATAATTATTTTTCGCCTATCATGAGGTTAATTATCATCAATCAATCATCAAACCTTGCCTATCACGAGGTTGACCATCATCTAATCTATCAAGATCATCAATCAACATCAACTAAAAGGTTGACGTGATCGAAAATCATCAAAATCAAGAAGAAAATTGACAAAATTCATCATTCTGACTTGGATGCGCTAAAACAGAGTTTCAATGCGCCATAGAAGTCAATGCACTATTAAAACTCATCTATGCGTCAAAACAGGCAGTCAATGCACTAAATCTGTGTATGCACCACTTCAGGGAGTTTATGCGCCATTTCAGGCGACAAATGCGCTATAACATTCAATGCACCATTTTAGAGATTGAATGCACTACATCATCTATCCAATGCGCTATTATATTCAATGCGCTAATCCAGGAGATCTATGTGCTAAAATATTTGACCTATGCGCTCAAGTGACCTATGCGCTAATTCATCCTACTAATGCACTAAAACCTTCAACCTATGCTCTATTTTTGTGAATGCGCTAAAACAAGTGAATGTGCTACTACGGTGTGTGCATGTGCTAAAAGAATGAAAATTAATTTAAAAGACAAAAACGTGTGAAATTAAAAAAAAAACACAAATTACGAGGAGGTTCAAGGGTACATACCGGAGGTCCGTACGCGGTCAGGCAGTTGTGTCGACGCACGCGCTCGAAATGATGAGAGTGGTATGGGATTGACATTTTTCAAATTGCTCAAAATCACTCACTCTCAAAATTCAAACTCAAAGTGCACAAATGAATTCAAAATCCACCTTTTTAGCTTTTTAAAAGAATGATTAAAAGGGATTTTGGTGGGATTTTTTTAATTTAATTTCCAAGGGGCTTAATTCATTAATTCATCACAGGGGCATTTTCACATTATTTGTCGGGAGATAAATCATTGTATCATCAAATCTTTATCGAATCATCAAATCATCACAAAAATCATACAAATTTGAAAAATCTCGAAAAAAATCCAAAAAATAAAAAATTCATCGATTTATCTCCCGAGGGGGCATATATCAATCATCACCTGAAAATCAAACGTTTGGGGCATACTAAAAATTATTTTCATCATTACTGGTAGCAACAACAAAATTTTCTTTGAAGCAATGCGTAAACACATCACTTCAAAGAGGGGCAAAATGTATACACCTAAAAATGGTGTGGATAATCTAATTAATTAAATATAATTTATTTGATTAATTGACTCATTTAATTCATCTACTATTAAATAAATAAAATTATTTATTTATATAGTTCACATTTAAATTCTTCTATCTTTATCATATAATTCTATTTAAATTAAATAAACAAATTTAATACTTTGATTTATTTAATTATCTAATTCTTCTATAATTATATATTTATTCTATCTTAATCACATCATTCTATCTTAATTAAATAAACAAGTTCACATACATTGTTTTATTTAATTATCTATTTCTTCCATCTTAATTTAATAAACAACTTACTATAGTTTGTTTTATTAAATTAAATATCCTCTTTTGCTAAAATTGAATAAATATAAAATATTCAAATAAAGGCATATTTCTATAGCTAATTCCTCTTTTCACTCATCATATGCACCTACCAAATTAGATATTTGATATCTAATTAATTCAACTCAGCCTTCACGGACAAATTTGGAGACAAATTGGAGACAAATTGCAGGCAAACTTCTTCATCGTCTTCCATTGATTCTTCATATCCTTTGGCTGAATGTTTTTGTGGGGAGGAACAATCTCCATAATCATCTCAAGCTTCTTCATCTTTCACCATTGAATCCTTCAAATCAAATCCAGACCTTTGCTTTGCTGCCCCTTCACAAATGTGTTGCCGAGAATCTATAAATACTTCTTTCTACAGGAAATGGATCCCAACTTTGTGCAAACTTACTCTACAGAAATATCAATTAAGCAATCAAGCATTTGAGAAAATATTAATAGCAATAGCAATAATTTTATAATCATGATCATGACTTTTTATTTAGCTGCATCTTAGTTTACTGTAGCTTATTTTATCAGTTTCATGTCATTTTCAATCATGGTATCATCATCATATCATTTAGTAATCATCATATAGGATTAGATTCTTGCATTTAAAAGTATCTCATTCTCTAAATTGGAATTTTAACAATCACAGTGCTTACAAAATTTGAGAGCCCTGTGATTTAATAAATCTTTAGAGATAGAGAGCAATATGACGCTTTCAATAGATTTTTTGCTTCTATTAGATTAATTGTTGTTTAAATCTATTGATATAATGTCTTATTGATTGTGTTTGTTATTCATTTATGCATATTTTACTCACACAGTATCAACAACAATCAATATCTCAATAATCAAGAAGTAACGTTTATTATCAAAGAAAATTTTGATTACATCTCTCTGTAGTAATGACTCGTCAACCTTTAGCAACAACCAATGATCAACTCAATAGCATTCATTGTCATATCACATCAACATTTGTTGTCACCTCTTATCAATTTTACTTTACTATTGTCTCACTCTTGGGGCTTGACTAAGGCACAAGGATGTCCTAAACTTCAATCCTTGTATTGAAACCCCCATGATGCTCTTAGTGGCACTGTTGCTTTTCCTTTCCTTGAATATCATTAGGCTATCAAGTCAATAATTACATACTTCACACTTTTCACACTATGACACACACTCATTTTAGTGTCCATTTCCATTAAACCTAATTAGGACTCATTTTTCCTATTGTTGTGCCTAAAATATCTCATAAGCGTGTCAAACTAATTGAACATGACTTCTACCATAATTTTTTTTTTCCTTCATTTTTTGTTGTTATGCCCTCAAGGGTACTAGCATGGGTGCTCTAGTAACCTTGGATATCCCTAAACATTTCAAAGTGAAAACTAATGCCTAAACCCTAAAAATTCTATCCTAATATGTTTTCTAGTGGCTACTCTACCAAAATCTCCATATAAAAGTATAAAAACCTTATTTGAGAGAAAAAGGAAAGATGAAACCTTCAACTTATCATCAACCCATGAAATACTTACACTTTCTAACACCTTCTTTATGATTAATATTTTCACCCTCCTCAATATCATCATTAATATTTGTAATATTACTTATCAATTGGTGTTCTATCATGTGTATTTTTTATTTTCCATTTTCTTTCTCAATTGAAAAATCATGGTTTCATTAAGGGTGTGCATAAAATTGTCTCCTTCTTTGATGTGCACCTCACTTAGTAAACAAACATAAAAAGGAATATACCAATGTGACAAAGTTGCTAGAGTTTGCATAAAATGAAATTAAAAAAAAAAATAGAACAAAGATAAGATTAGTTCTAACCTTGAATTCTTTTAGAACCTCTCCTCATTCATCTTTATTGATGAATTTAAGTGATTCATATTTAGGTTGCATGTAATTGTTGATTTGTCTCCAAAAAAATTAATGTTTCTTTTATTTGTACTATTAACTAAGGACTTTCTAATGTTTCTAAAAGTAGAAATTGTCACCTCAAGAGGAGAAGAAGACATGAGTGAAGAACCATTCTTATTTTTTTCTGCTCTTTAAGTGATATCATCACAATATCATCTAAATGTTATAGTTATTGGGCTAGAAAGTGTCATATTTTAAGATTGAACGCTATGGTGACTATTTTTTTCATGAGAATTTGAACTAACATCTTCCTTATAATTGGAAGAAATTTCAAATTCTTATTCATTATCTTCACAACAAAAAAGATATATTTTAGCTTGATTTCCATCACCTAGTTTCAATTAGTGAATCTACCAATACATTCCTTAAAAAAATATCTACCTAAAACTAAAACTATAAAGTTGAAATAATCATTCAAAGAAGGAAAATTTACACTTTTGTATTGGAATTGTGTTATATATATCCCAAATTCTTAGGCTAATAATTTTAGCTTTGTATGACATGTCTCTTTACTATTTCATTATCTGAAGCACTCCAATTTTCTTTTAATAATTGAGATAAAATCAAATAATCTTCAATTTTAATTCTTTCACTTTGTGCAACTTTGAGATTGTGTACCTTGTTTTTATTTCAAAATTATCTTGACTTCATGATGTAGTGCAACAATAAATATATAAAATTGGCTACCTTTAGTTCGTTAATTAATGTGAGGAATCTACTTCAAATGTATGTTTAATCTTTCCACAAATCCCCTTATTTGTTCACCTTGTTTCCTTTAAATTATTAAAAATTGAGACAACAATGCACTTATGTCAACTATTGATTTGAACCTTTCCAAGAACTTGTTTTTTAGGTTGTCCTAGTTTATGATAATTCTATTCTCTAAGTGATCAAACCAATAACCATTGGTTCTAACAAGGATTGCAGTAAAAAAACCATACAAATATATTTTATTCATTAACTCCTAAAATCTCATAAGCCACCATAAAAAAACTGAGTATGCTTTTCTATATTTGGTAAAGTTTCTTTGGTAAACTCAAGAAGTGCTTCCTCAAGATTGAAGATGGAGTTGTATATTGAGTCAATATTAAGGGACCAAATTGCCTTAGCCATGGCATAGGTGAAATAAATACCATGATGCAAATCTAAAATTGAAGGCAATGCTATCTTACTTTAATTAAATTATTTAGTGATTCCAATCATTCTAGGGGGTAAGCTCCACTTATGGTGGAGTTTCCAACCTCCATTCTCAAGGAGGTACCTTTAAATGTCTGAAATAAAATGCACCCAACACTTCATCTTCAATAGATTCACCAAAAATTTGTTGATAAATATATTAGTCATCACAATATTTTGCTAGAATTAGTGTAACTTGCCCAATGGCTAGTGACAAGTGTTCGCAACTATTGAAGAAATCAAGATGGAAAAGGTTATTTTCCTCTACACTTGAGTAGGGTAGATCCCTTGTAAGATGGGGATTTTTTAAGAATATTAAATATTAATGCAAATTTTAGAAAAAAAAAATAGTTCATTTCTATTCCTCAAGTCGAAAAAAAACTTCAAAGATGATATGTGCAAACAAGATAAACTTATTGAATAGGAGAACAAACTTTGATAAATTACACAAATACAAAAATAATGTGATGGATTTGAAAAGTAGAAATTGCAACAAAATTATGAAATTGAAAAATGGAATTATATAAATACTAGTTGCATCTAACATAAGAAAAAGTATGGCCACAATCATATCTAACATAAAAATGATATAGTCACAATCATATCTAACATAAGAAAAGATATGATAATAACAACACGAGAGATTCAAAATTTAAATACGGTATTATTATCCCAAAGAAAACCTAAAGATTAAAAGTCTAACTTCAATTAAAAATCTACATATAGTTTGTTCTAAGTTGTAGCTCCTTATAATCCCTTTAAAATAAAATAAATTTACATTTAATAAGGAAAATATTTGTTTATTTTCCTATACAACTATTTTTTCATGAAAAGAAGGGGTAAAAATTTATTCACTCAAAGAAAACCAAGAGTACAAGGAATAGGACCAAAAAATATCCAAAGCCTCAAAGGCCCACCCAACCAACAAGATCCAAGAATAGCAAGTCACACAAATAGGAGAACAAAGACCTGTTCATGGACCATGTATATCCTCCTAAATCAACATCCTCAATCTATTGACATAATCATTGCGAAGCTGCTCTCAATCATCAATCTTCCAATCACCCCTGAACTTTGAAGCCCATTTAGAAAGACAATCTACCACATTATTCCACTCCCTCAGGATATGGACAAAGGATACCATCTGTAATGAACTGCTTAACTGTTGAATCTACTGCACAATCAAATTCAATTGCCAATTCACCCCAACAAAATTTTGTTTGTTCAAAAAATTAATCACAACCTGTGAATCCAACTCACAGATAACCTTACACTAGCCAAGAGCACAACCTTTTCCAGAGCAACAAGGATTGCAAGAGCCTCCATGAAATTATTAGTTTGATGGCCTTGATACTTGGACAAGACGAAAAGGGCAGCCCTAAAACTATCTATCCCCACTCCTCCCACATTAACATAACCTAGATTTTTCCTGGATGAGCCATCTACATTAATTTTCAGTCCCAAAAGAAGGTGGGGACCACCTACCTTCTCTCTAGATTTTCCTGTTAGAATGTCTTCTCCCTTTGAAACAAGCCTTATGTAAGCTCAGGCCATTCAAACCCAAACCCTGTAGCACCACAACCTCCCCAACATCCAAAGGAGATCCAACCTCACATTTAGTTGAAATAGTCTCCTGAAGCATACCAAGAATATGATGTCGAACTTGCAAAATAATCAACTTTTTATCCTAGAAAATCCTACGGTTCCTCTCCAGCCAAACCTGCCAAAGAATGCATGACGGCCTAATAGTCCATGCCATCTAGAGAGGGAAAGAATGATCAGGGGGCCTCCACAAATTCTTCCAAAAATCAGTGAGGGGAAGAGCATGCACACAAGAGTGTCTCCACACCGCACACTAAAGGTGCCATATAGATCTGGAGAAAGCACATTGGAAGAACAAATGTGAGGAAGACTCTTCACTATTGCCACAAAGGAAACATATGGAGGGACCTTGAAAACCTTGCTTTAGAAGATTATCCAAGTAAGACATCTATTACGAACTACTAGCCAAAGGAAGAAGTTGCACTTGGGCCAAGAAAACTTATTCCAAATGTATTTTCACAAGGGGACTTCATCCTCCCCATATTTCCTTCTATCCAATTCATGGTACCTGACTGCCACCGAGTAAACCCCTTTAGGATCTAGGGCCCATGCTAGGATGTCCTTACTCTATTAAGTGTTGCAAGTTCTCTCTGCTAAAATCCTAGACAACTTATCCCAATCCACTTCTGAGCCCTTCGGGGACCACAAATGACTTTCTTTCCACTTAAGAACCTCCACCTGACCTAGATGCTCCATAGCTTTGAAATCACTCACCTTCAACCACCCAACTGCCTGAAAGCGCAAGCCCAAATTCTGCAAATGGAGATGGGTGGTCATGATTGGTGGGTGACCATCCTAGGAATAAAGCCAAAAAAAGAGCATCCTTGGCCATGTGACAAATCTATAATAGGCCCTACTTGATTAAGATAACTCCACATTTAAGTGTATCCCAAATCATATACCCCTTACCATCCATGGAACATCTAGGAATTTCTTCTTCTACAACTCCTTGCAGATATTTAGCATTGAGGATTTTGGCCCAACATTGATCCTAATTAGTACACCATCGCCAATAAAGCTTGGCCGCCAATGCCTAACTAGTAAGCGTCGCCTATTGAAGACCCAAACCACCCTACTGAATAGGCCTATAAATAGAGTCCCACTTAACCAAACTCCACTTCTTAGAATCCAATTTGCTTGCCCATAAGAATTGCCTAGAGAAAGCATCAAGCTCTCTAATAAAACCTACAGGAGCAACTTGAACCACACACTTATAGATAGGAAGCACCTGAACCACAACCTTTAGGAGCATAATCCTCTTAGCAAAGGACAACCACCTGTAATTCCAATGGTTGGCATAACCCATAAACTTATCTAGAACACTCTTCCAGGTACCTTTAGGAAAAGGGGAACACCCAAATACATAAAAGGAAGAGTACTTATCTGAAATCTAAGAATATGAGCAATCCTGGATTGAATAAGTAGAGGAGTGTTAAAGAAGAAGATAGAGGATTTTCCATCATTAATCTTTTGACCTGAAGCACCAAGATATATGTCGAGAACACGCCCGAAGTTGCTTGCTTCTCTAATAGTGGCAACACCCAAGAGTGCATTATCATCCACAAACTATAAGTGAGACTGAAGAGACAAGCCTTTACCTCAACCCCAACCATGAATAATCCCTTGACTCAAATGGGATTTTAGAAGTCTTCCCAACCCCTCAGCGATAATAATGAAAAGATAAGGAGACAAATGGTCCTCCTATTGAAGACCCCTCTAAGCACCAAATAGAGAGGAAAGCACACCATTAATCAGCACGAAGTAAGACATCGACATGACAATACTCATCACCCAATTAATCCAACCCTCATCAAACCCAAAAGCATAAAGAACTTTGTGAATAAAAGACTAATTGACCCTATCATAAGCCTTGGCCATGTCCAAATTGACAAACATGGCCTTCTCTTTGGAAACTTCCATGTAATGAATAGCCTCAACAACAATAACAATGCCATCCTGAATATCTCTACCCATCACAAAACCTCCATGTTCATCTAAGATAAATTTGAAAAACCAGGGTTTCAGTCTCTTAGCAATAAGCTTAGAGATGATCTTATAGATAACATTACAAAGGGCAATAGGGTGGAAAAGGGGAAATGAATTTGCACCCTCTCTCTTGGGTATAAGAGCCAGGAAAGTGGAATTCATGACTTTCAACATTTGTTTACTACTCTATGATTCTTGCACAACCTCGAAAAGATACCACTTGATAATCTCCCAAAATTCTTGAAAAAACTCAATAGGAAAGCCATCCAGACCAAGGACCTTAGCTTTTTCCTATTGAAAACAACCTCCTCCAACTCTTTCGGGTAAACGGGTAGATTAAGACCAACATTAGCTTCAAGGGGAACAATAGAAGGAATGTAAGCCAAAACCTAATTCACTTTTTCCAAATCCTCAAAAGAGTCCTCACTGAATAATAAAGAAAATTACTGAGTAGCCTCCTAAGAGATATCCCAAAGAGAATATTTAGACACCTTGAAAGGAGAAAATAGAAGAGAATGAATTCCCATGTCCACTGGCTTTGATAGAGTTATAAAAGAAGGCAATATTCTTGTCTCCCTCCTTAAGCCAATCAATCCTTGACTTTTGTGTCCAAAACATCTCCTCCCACAATTCCCATTTTGATAACACTTCCAAAGCATCTACTTCAACTTTGAGGGATTCCTATGTAATCCCTTGGTATCTATTCTATTAGTGATGGTATCTAGACAGTCCTGAACTGCTGATTTTTTCTTAAAGACATTCCCAAAGCATTCCCTATTCCACTTTTTTAGCCAAAATTTCACAAATTAGAGCCTTTTGACAAAATCATACATGGTTTTCCCATACAGAGGTAAACCTCTAATCCACTAGTATTTCATAAGGTCCTATAGAGAAGGCTCACGAAGCCACATTAACTAAAATTTAAAGGAAGGATTCTTAGTACAATCCCTTCCAAGAGCAGAAAAATTTATAAGCCAGTGGTTCGAGCCCCTTCACTCAAGGATTTTTGAACTGGCGATCCATTTATTACCTATCTAAAAATTGGAAACCAAGAACCTGTCCATCCTCTCAAAGATAGAATCATCCCCACACCTCATATTACTCCAAGTGAACAAACCATTGAGAAGTTTTATATCAATCAAATTCAACAGAGATAAATTATATCTAAACATAAACAAAGAAGGCTCAAGATGATCCAAAGCTCCCTGCTTTTCATTAAGACTAAGAATAGATTTAAAATCCCCAACTACAATCTAGGGAAACAAAGGAGCTAAGGAACACACATACCTTATATGATTCTATAGGAAAATATTACTAGCTAAATCAATCGGTGCCTAAACATTAGAGAACAACAGGATTTCTCCAAAATCAAAACTTGAAGCAACCATGGACAAGGAATGGCTACTTGCAATCCACCATAAAGGAGAGACCTTTCACTTGTCCCAAAGACATGCAATCCCACCAAATTCTCACCCATTAACTTAATCTTATCTTGACCTTTCTTCCTCCCTACCATAGAAGATTTCTCTGAGTTCCCCTTCTTGAAATTATTTTTGTGCAGCCCCAAAGAAGAAGAGACCTTGCAATTGATGTCAGGACCTAAAACTCCACCACATGTTGTGAATCCAAACACCCTAGAGTTGGAACAACGCTCACCTCCACTTCAACAAGAATAACTAGTAGGAAATAAGGCATTGGGGAGTGAACAAAAACCATCAATGACTTGGTACCCGACTCCTTTGGAATATTTTTGCTTCATTCCTTTATGGAAGCCAATTACTCCTCTAAGAAAGTATCATCATTTAGACCCTTGTCAGGGATATCCATATGTTGATCCAAGTCTTCTAAGGCCTCAAACCGATTAAAAAAGGCATCATCTTACACGTCCTTAAGGGTTTTTTTAGGCCTCTTCCCTTATTGCAAGACTTGACTGAAACAAAACCTTCATTATATGTTTCCCCTTCTGACATAGGGGTTTTACCTTTATCTCTTGATGGTACCAAGTGAGGAGGCATCCTACCAAAAGCTCCCCCGATGGAAGTACTTGATACATTAAGTTTAGGACATTTTTGTTACAGGTGTCCATATTCGTGGAAGGTTCGACACAAAAAAGGTAAAGTCTCATGGTCCAATTGTTGAATCCGTGAGGTGGACCCAACCTGAAGTTCCAATGAATCTGGTAGTAGGTTATTTAGATCAATCTCCACATAAATTTGGGCCAAAGATATTACCTTCTTCTCCTGAGCCTATTGTGATGGCCCCATCGATTTACCCAACAAGAGAGAAATCATATGCAAGATGTCATTTCTCTAGAACTCAATCAAAAGCCAAGGACCCATATCAGAACCCACGATGGGAGTTCTTCAGTTGGATTAAATTTGGTGTGTCAGGGTTTAATAAACAATCCTACTTGATTGTAGAAGTAGGGACCCCCTTCAAACGCTTTGTTACGATATGTCAGGCATGAAAATACCACTATAAAATAGTCACTCGCTACTTGCATCACCTCCATGTCCCCCTCCAGGTTCCAAGTCCAATGAGCCTAGGATTAAAGAAATAGGAGAGAGACCCTGATTCCCATGAACTTGCAAATTAAAGCATGATTTCTCCAATACTCAACATCCTTCATAATAGAATCCGGTTGGATCACCAAAACTAGGTGATCCTCGCTCTTAACCAAATGACCATTCACTTTTGGAACACGATAAATACCACCTTGTGAGGAACCAACACTTTTTAAGCATTACCCACCAAATTTATAGTTTTAGCACGAAAAGATGGGGAGAAAACAAACCCCATTGCCACCTCTAAAAATGACATTGTGCCTAAGCCCCTTAGAGCATCATGTAGCTCCATGCACAACCAAAACACAACAAACCAAAAAAAGAAAATAACGATATACACCCACATCCAAGGTAGCAAAACCTCCCCCTCAAAAGCCAAAAGGAACCCTATCCATGCAGTAGCACCACACTCTAACCCTGAACCTACAGATCCAAGCACATGCAAGAGAGAAAAGAAACATGCATGGTGGACACGACTTGCCGCAAGTCGTGCACTATCACATCTGCTACACTCGCTCCCCTCATTGTCATTTTCCCATTCGATATGTCCTAAGTGTAACTCTCCTATACAACTATTTAACTAACTAATGAAATTTACTAATATTTTAATAGTAAAATGTAATAAGTTCCAATGAATAGACTTCTAAAATATTGTATTATGAACATTAGAAATAATAACTTAATAATCAAATATTATCTATTTGTGTAACTTTGGTGGGCATACAATTATTGTGGCATTTTATCCAACATTTGACATGCATTAGCTATAACTGCTTTAGGGAATTATTTCCACCATTTTCACCTTCAATTGTAAAACTCGATCTCGTTAACTTCATGAATGGTTGAGTAGTAGATTATTTCGAATTTGTGATATCTACTTCAAGATAAATTTTCTCCAACAAAAAATATTTTTGACTCAGATCTACATTGTCTTTAGGGTAAACAATTCCTTGCATGGAAAACATTGAGATGTTATTCAGTATTGTAATTGATGGATCAAAATTTCAAGTACTTGAACTTTCATAGAACATTTTATCCCTTTTGACTTGGTGAAGTAGAGAAGAATTATTTGAGACTCTCACCTTTCTTGAGGTGTTATGTACATTGTTAGAAGACTTTATACCTTAAGAGAACTGTTAGTACAAGTGTATGTACAAGATTCTAGTATGATTTGAAAATATTTTGATATTTTCTCATTGAGTATATTTTCTACTTCCAATTTTTTTTCAATGTTTTCCTGCTTCATGAGGAGTAAAAGGATCAAACCCAAACAAATAAAATGACTAAATGGGTCTCCTAGTTCAAATTTCCTTCTCTTCATAAGAGTAAGAACAATTGACTAGGCCGCTTCATCATTGCAAGATCTAACACAAATCAATCCAAGAGAGACAACAATTAATACAATAGTATCTATTGGAGCCTTTTAAGTTATTCAAAATAAGTAAAAGCAATCTAAGCACATATTACTTTTGAGAACTAGCATATGCTAATCAAGCCCCAAATTACCCCAATCTATATGCTCAAATCATATTTATATACATATTCTATCAATAGTGTAAATAGAGGATCACATTCATTCAAACACCATAATTTAGAATACCAACTACTAGCAATACTCTAGTAATGACATGATCATCATTACTATGAAGGTACATATCAATACATGTAAGGAAAGCATCAAAATCTCAAATAAGAATTAATTCCAAACTTGTAACAACATTGGGCTTCCTATGTTCCTAACAAAATTCTTCAACCTCTTTAGAGGCATGTAAACTATTTGAAAAAATATATCAATAAAATTTTATATTTGGAACTATCTACTTGATCCTATCTATTTTTAGTGGTGTACCCCGACAATATTAAATATGCTTCTATAAACAACATCAAACTCATATAGATGCTATATCTAGGCATATTCATTTTATTTTGCAATAATATTTCTCATGGTGAAATGAATATTTGTACTTGATGCTTGGAAGCTCAATAAACTTATCTATTTAGATTGTCAAAAAGAATAAGAATTAAAGAGAATACTAACATGTACTAGTGTGATCGACAGATTAGTATGGGTTGATTACACTTGATCCATGGAGAATCGAAGCATAATGAAGCCACCAACGTCGAATCTCAACGGGATCATTCAAATGAAAGTTAAACTAAACATTTATCAAAACTAAGCATTCCAAACTACGAAAGTATTTAAATATCTACTCTAATCCATCTGAAACTTATCCCGCGGGTAAATGAGCCTGCCCCAGTCAATTTTATTGAAAAAAATTTGATGGAATGGTTGTGATATGTGTATGTAAACATGATTTTAATCTAAACAAGCATGATGCAAGCTAATTAAACATGATTTTATGCTAAAAATGATCTAGAAATGCAAAAGCTAAGCTAATATGAGTGGATTCTAAGCTAAAAGATTCAAACCCTAATTAATAAACAAGCTAAATGGATGCATTATGTGATCATGGAAGCCATTAATGGATGTCCAAAAATAACTAATGCAATTAAAATAAACTAAAAGATGCTAAATGTGTGCTAAATATGAGTGTGAGTGTGAGTGATTTCAACAACATAAGTTTGCTTTTTGAAAGACGGATCCATTTGTTTGACCTATTTATAGGAGAGAAAATGAGAAATGGAGGGTAAAAAAGCTAATCAACGGTCAAGGATGGAGGAAATTGGAGGCATGGATCATGGATTCTCATCAACGGGTGAGAATGCAAGAGGAGATTTAATCAAGGGTTCTTATTCCTTCAAACAAACACACTTTTGACCTGTAAAAGAGGTCAAAAGTTAACTTGCACAAGAAGTTTGGAGTTAACTTGCATATGAAGCTAAGTGAGAATATTCCATTTTTTAAATGATTGGAGGAGAGAGAATATTCTTTGGAATATTCTCATGGGTGAGGAAAAAAGGATAATTTAGTTAATTAAAACTAAATTAAATTGTGCAAAGGAATATTCCATAGGAATATTCCCCTTTTGGAGGAATGTGCAAAGGAGGAATATTCCCTTGCAAGTGGGGGGGATTAGATTTAATTGATAATTAAACAATATTAATCATGCAATTAGGGGACTTAGAAGAATTAGATGATATTCATCAAATAAAATGATTCAATGAAAGGGGGAAAGATGGAATGATATTTAATTAAATACCTTAGAGTTATTTAATTAAATAAGAATATTTAGGGATTTAAATTAAATAGTTTGATTTATTTAATTTAGTAGGAGAAAATGTTAGCATGAAAGGGGATGAATTAACACGATTTGATGAATTAGGTTAATAGATGCAAATGATGCCATTAATTAATTAGTTAGGCTAATTTAATTAATTAAGTGAAAGAGGATGGGTTTTTGTGGACACTGAAAAATGTCTTGAATGATATCATACACTCGAATCAGGTATACTAATACCGTTTCCTCTTGAAACCCATCCTCTTTTTGCTTAATTGATTAAATTTCCTAGCTATTTAATTATTTGCATCATCTTCGTCTATTAACCTAATCAATCTAATCAGGTTAATTCACCCCCTTCCATGCTAACATTTCGTCTCATCAAATTAAATAAATCAAACTATTTAATTTAAATCCCTAAATCTTCTTATTTAATTAAATAACCAAGTTATTGAATTAAATATCATATCCCTATCCCCCTTTTTCATTAAATCAATTAATTGAACGAATATCATCTAATTCTTCTTATTCCCCTAATTGCATGATTAAACCTTTATTTAATTAGCAATTATCTAATTAATCTAATTTCCCTCCCACTTGCAAGGGAATATTTGAAGCGAATATTCTTCCTTTGCACATTCCTCCAAAAGGGGAATATTCCTTCCCCTTTTTGCACAATTAAATCTTGTTTTAATTTGCAAAATATCCTTTTTCTTCACCCATGAGAATATTCCAAAGAATATTCTCTCTCCTCCAATCATTAAAAAAAGGGAATATTCTCACTTAGCTTCATATGCAAGTTAACTTGTGATTTCTTGTGCAAGTTAACTTTTGACCTCTTATACAAGTCAAAAGTGTGCTTGTTTTGGAAGGAATGAGAACCCTTGATTAAATCTCATCTTGCATTCTCACCCGTTGATGAGAATCCATGATCCATGCTTCCAATTTCCTCCATCCTTGACCGTTGTTTAGCCTTTTTTTATCTCAAATCTTCATTTCTCATTTGCTTTCCTATAAATAGATCACTATTTGGAGATAAATGGATCCAAATTTTCAGAGCAAACTTATGTTGTTGAAATCACTCACACTCACACTCATACTTTGCACACATTTAGCATATTTTAGTTGCATAATAGCTTAGCTTCCATTAATGGCTTCCATAATGCATCCATTTAGCTAATAATTAGGGTTTGAATCTTTTTGGTTTAAATCTCATTTAGATTAGCTTAGAAATTGCATATATGAATCATTTTAGCATAGATCATGTTAGATTAGCTTTTGCATCATACTCATTTTAGCATAAATCATGTTTTCATTCACATCTCACAATAGTTTCATTAATTCTCTTCAATAGAATCGATTGAAACAAGCTCACTAATCATAGGATTGGGAAAGGGTCATCGTTTCACATCAACATGACAAAAATCTCTCAACAAGATAAGTTTCAGATGGGTTAGAGTAGATATTTTAATGCTTTTGTAGTTTAGAATTTTTTGTTTTAATGAATGTCTAGTTTAACTTCAATTTGATTGATCCCATTTAGATTCAGTATTAGTGGCTTCATTATGCTTTGATTCTTCATGGATCAAGCATAATCAACCCATACTAATATCCTTGGTCACATTCTGGCGCTAGAAGGAGGGAAAAATTGATTAAATTTAATCAATTTCTATCTCGAATTATGTTCGTTTTGACTTTTACAGGAAAGAGCGACACCCAAAACAATTCCAGCTACGCCTTTGCAGGGTGTCGCCATACACCGATGTTATCCTCATTATAAACGACGATGCCTATTAAATACACCAATGTTGATTAAACAAATAATGACACTAATACTTTCTAGAGGTATCAAAAATTTGCAATGACAATGCTCAACCAAATAGTGACGCTCTTGTCATCACTGTTTTCTCTATAGAGCAACACCCAAATTCACCAGAGCAATGCCCTAGTTCACCGGAGAGACATTATCGTGAATAGTGATGCTCAACTCTGGTAAGAAATTTAACGATTATTTTTCAACATGTGTTTTAATTTTTTCGAATCAATAGATCACTAACATGCCTCTAACGTTGTTTTGGTTTTTAGTCTAAAGAGGTTTTCCAGGATTTGATGACATAAAGCTAAAGTGAAGAAGCATTTTTCTTCTTAATATTTTATGATTGTAACAAGTGTTTGACACTTTGGGGCAATTATAACCCAATTTCTTATGCTTTTTACTTTATTCTCTAGGACCTCACTAATTTTCATTTGGGTTTAAAACGAATGCTCAAACGAGACTAAAATTGAACCCTCATCTCATCATTGTCTTTTGGGTTTTAAAATTGAACAAGGCAACTTAACATTTCGTTCGGTGCATAAAATGAATCCATGTTAGCTTTAGAGGATAAAATGAATGAGTGTTTTCTTTGTTGTGACACACTTTTAGTGTGTATCCAATCCCCTTGTGCTTCGTGCGATCTTGGGTGAAGAGAAACACTCTAAGTGTACTTCATTGTTTGTGTGCACTTATAGTACATATCCAATCCCCTTACGCTTCGTGTGATCTTGGGTGAAGAGAAATACTTAAGTACACCTTAATGATTTATGTCACCCTTAAGAGAGGACTTACTATGAGACACACCACACAACGGGAAAGTCATAGGCAAGTTCTTGCAAGCATTTTATCGGCGGGCTATACTAAAGGTTGGGAAATTGTGAGAAAGTAACTTCTATCCTGGACTATATAACATACTGCACCTAGTACCATGCCTTAAGTGGAATGAGAACGATAGTAAGAGCCTTAAGTGGCAAAGTAGGTGTGTATACGACTGGGTGTTCTCAGCTTGTTACTAAGAACCAAATTGTTTAGTTACCAAAAATCCTTAATGCTTGTTGGTGAGAGAACGGTCATTCTGAAGCCGCCCCACATTTGTACTATTCATTATTGAAACAAAAAAATTCTTAGGATCTTCAGGATTTCAAGATTTGGTGGTCTCAAGAAGTGTGTGCCGTGGAGAGGAGCCAATGTCGCTACATCTCTAACTGTTCGCATTGTCTTAGTGCTTGGAGAAATCTGCGTGGGGACTCAACAAGTATGGACATTTCAACCTAGGATTGTAAATGATTGTGAGTCAGTTTAATACTTTGCTTGGTTCCAAAATGTTACAAACAAACATTCACAATTTTCCTCAAAATTTCAAACCCTTTGGTCTAAATATGGATACCTTTTGAAATAGCCTTGATATTATTGCTTGACCTAAGGATTTCTATCCTTAGATATTTCTAAATATCTTGACTTCTACCTCAATCCATATTTTTCAAAGACAACATAGGAAATTATGGCTTCAACCTCACGATTCTCACAAAATGGACATTGTGAAAGTTATGATGTTTTTGACATAAACATTTAGTTTGAAAACATAATCAAGACAAGTGTTTTTGGTAAAATAATTTCACTTAAGCAAGATAAATTGACAATTTCAACCCCACATGACTATTTGGAGACCGATTGCTGCCATTGAACAACCTGATCTTGAAGGTGTTATCATTCAACCAAACTTTGAACTCATTAACGGAGAACAAATCGATATCATTAGTAGTTTGAGAAGCTTCACTTTTGAAACAAAAGAAACACCCGCACAATGGAGAAACATCTTAAACATATTAGACGAAGAAGAGGAACAAACCAATATTGAGGTTGGAAGGCCCATATTACCACCACCCATGTGGAAATAAATATCCTCTTTTCTTCCATAGACATAGACTTCTCTAAATGATCTCACACAAAATCAGAATCCCCAAGAGAAGGTCTATAGGTTGTCGCTTCAAACTTAGACATCGTAGTTCAAAAGCAATCAAAAACCACATTTTGGCACTCTACCAAAATAGAAACAAGTTGTTAATAAACTTTTATGAATGTGCACTGAGGAAACATCCAAACATGTATACATTCTTTATGGGTCAAAATCTAGGTATTTTCATGATAATGGACCTATCTAAAACATTGAGTCTTTAGGATTTGAAAACTTTAGAGGTCTAGCATGTTTCTCACTGCCTTGGTCTTATCAAACAAAGGTTCACTTTAAGTCAACGTTGGGTCAAAAATTTCATTCACCCCTTCATCAAATTTTCATCCTTCACTTCACCAAACTTTGCAAAAAAATTGAATACACCAACACTTTTTGACTTGAACATCAATCAGCCCAAACCCTAACTTAGCTACTTTGTATGTGAAATGTATCCTTTTCCATGCATTTGGTTAAGTTAGTTATCATCTTTGGGCTAGTTCATCTTGAAGGTCACGAGTCTACCCTAAAGATTTCTAAGTTCATAAACATCCTTTATCCTAACATCAAAACATCAAACTTGAGTCAAAAGTGTTGTCCCAAAACATTTGCAAAGATCACGCTCCATATCACCCACCTTTTCATCCCCCATTATCACCATTGCTCAAAAAATACTTAGAGCATCCATTTTACCTAAATTTGAGTCAACTAGAGAGTTCAAACATTACAAATCTCAACACAACTCTCCTAAATGTGACACAAAATTTACGGTAAAGACAAGATCACAACACAAGAGAATCATGGAGAAAACCAAAGTCACATTTACCTCAAGTGATTTGAATCCTCTAGAATTTGATCCAAGAAGTCAAGTTACCCCATCACAACAACCATCATCTCCATCAGGACCATATGAGATAGAGGACATCATGAACAATCCATTTGAACTTACTAGGGAGGAAATCATGGAACATCAAGCCTTTGAAAACGTACACCCAATTTCCCCATCATTTGTTGCACAAAATTTGACACAAGGCTTCACAAATCCATCACTAGGGCTAAATCAAACATCCACTCCCATTCTTGCAACTAGCCTTGCTAAAGACTTTGGTTTAACTCTTCCATTTGAAAGCAACACACTTGTGGGTACCCTCAATACCAATAGTCCATCCAAAATGACCACTTGGACACCAACATTTGGTGCTCCTCCCATTCCCAAAGATCCCAAACAACCATATAAACCTCTTCAACTTCATTATTCCACAACAACCTCCACATATCGAGGACACCCCTCTTCATCCACACCCATGAGTACCACAAGTGTTCCCACCATCACACAAAGCAGTTTGGACCAAGTGTCTCAAAACAACATACAAGGGCATGTCAATACCATGCCACAGAGTCAACCCTTAATGCAAATAGGGACATCCTTACCCAATCCTCCAATTGGTTCATCCATACCATTGGTTTCACAAAACACATCTATCCCATCCATTATCAACCCATATCAAAACAATCCCTTGGTCACGAATCCCATCGACTTAGGTAAAACCTTGTCCACATCCCTAACACAAGGAAATCCTCCAGACATGGGACAAGGGAATCTTTTTCATCAATGGACTCAAGGTCCTAGTGTGTCATTACCATCGCAAAATCTAATGGAAACATCCTCATCATTTCCCATGGTCCCTTTTACCATGCAAAATCAATCAGGACCTCAAACTTATATTCCTCCACCTCAATCCACCATCTTACAAGGGATGTTAAACCAAGGGAACCCTCAACCTCTCATCAAAAATTTGCTACCCGCTCAAAACATAAACACCCCCAATCCATCACAGATGTCCCAAGACCTAACTGATCTTGCATTGCAAGCACATGCCTTAGCTTTACAACAAGCACAACAAGATTATTAGCAAGCCATACAACAACAAGCAACCTTAGTAGCATGACAAAAACAATAACAACAAGCAACCTTAGTAGCACAACAACAACAACAACAACAACAAGCAGCCCTAGTAGCACAACAAAAACAACAACAACAACAACAAGCAACCCTAGTGACACAACAAGCAACACAACAACAACAACAACAATAGCAAGCCTAACAATAAGCCCTCGTGGTACAACAACAACCACAAAATCCCTTGTGGCACAACAACAACAACAAGCCCAACAACAAGCCCTCATGGCGCAACAACAAGAGCAGGCCCAACAACAAGCCTTAGTGGCACAACAATAATAGAAAGCTCAACAACAAGCCTTACTAGCTCAGTAGTATGCCCAACAACAACAACAATAATAACAACAACAAAGTTCCTATTATAACCCTCAATCGAACATCGTCAATACAAACGCATTAGGAACATATACATCAATACCCTGATCACCTTCACATAATCTCACACCACCATACAACCCATACAACACCTTATCATATCAAAATGCATTTGTCATCCCACCATATGTTCCTCCACCAAACCTGCAAGATGATCTAACATCACAACATAAGGCGTTGTCCCAAGAAATATAGGACCTTCGAATGGGCAAGACAAAGAAGCCCCTTACACAGAATCTATGTCCATATCCATTTGATTGAAACATCACAATGGTACCATTCCCTCCTAGATTTGAAATCTGCAAATTCAATAAATACAAAGGGAGAGGAAGTCTCATGGACTATGTTAAAGAGTTTAATGTCATGTGTATGGAGTTGGCCTACAATGATTCTTATTTAATGTGCCTCTTCCCTCGAAGTTTAACAGGTCCTTCCATGGATTGGTTTTCTCATCTACCTCCTAGTATCAAAAATTTCCAAGAAATTACTAATAAATTCATCGATCACTTCTCCTTTAACCTTGACATGGACGTAAGTTTAGAAAAATTATACACTCTCAAACAAAACAAAGGAGAATATTTTGCTAATTTATTACAACGGTGGAGACAAAGAGCTAGTAAGAGCAAGTGGCCTCTTCCCAATGAACAACAAGTGGGAATCATCATAGAAAATATAGATCCAGATCTATCCTTCCACTTGAAAATGCAGTGCATTACATCTTATGACGAACTTGTCCCTAGAGCCCTTAATATCGACAGAGCTCTAATCTCGCAGGGAAATACTCAAGCCTACAAAGACAATCGCCCATCAACTAGTTCAAATGACAAGCCTCGTGTCTGGGCTAAGAACAAGAATGTAACAAATGATGGTGTGGTAGATGCTAAGGTAGTCCTAAGTGCTCCTATACCAAACAACAATCAAGTTCCTAACATTCACTAAATTTTGCAACAAACAACACCTCCTAAGAACAATCAGATCAACAACACTGGAATGCAACAAAGGTGAACTCCTAACAAGAATAACTATCCTAAATGCAAGTACACATAGTTTTTGGAACCCATCAAAACCATCATTAAAAAGTTGGTAGAGTCCAACCTGATAACACTTCCCAACTTTGAAAACTACCAAGAACCGCAAGAGAAACCATCCTGGTACAACAAGAACAATCTCTGAGACTTTCATAAAATCAAAGGACACAAAATGACAAATTGCATGAGGCTCAAGAACATTATCCAAGATCTCATAGAAAACAACACAATAGCTATTGAGGTACTAGCCAAGAATCAGGATCTTAAGATATACAAGAACCCTATGCCAGATCATAACAAAGCAAACAATATTGGAAAAGCTAAAGATTACACAAATGTGCAACATACCTATTCCAACATGGTCACTTCCTGTGATAGCGTCATTACTGTTGTCACCATCAAAGGACCTAGTGTGGAGTGTGGAGTCACCACATGACGTGGAAAAATTACCGTCGAAGGAGTCCCATCCCAATCTAGGGCACAACCTACTTTACCAACATCAAATCCCAGCAAGTACAAACTCCTAGATCAACTTAAGAAGACCCCTATAGAGATATCCATCTTAGAACTATTGAGGCTATCACCCACACATAGGGAAATCTTGGAGAAAGCTTTATCAAAGTCGTCTTTCACCGAGGATATTAATACAAATCAGTTTCAAGCTATGTTATGGCATATCGCTAATCATCTCCTTACCTTCTTAGAACAAGACCTACCATCACAACCATCTCATAAACATGATTTGCACCTTGAGGTTGTCATTCATAAGAACAAGGTCAAAAGAGTCTTGGTATATGGAGGTGTTGGTTTGAACATTTGTACCCTTTAGTTGATCAAGAACCTGGGCTATTCAGAGGATACCATTGAGAAAACAAAAAGTACCATCATTAGAGCATATGACGACCAAGAACGGGTATCACAAGGCATCATTGCATTACCCATCCAAGTGGGACCCATCATTACATAAACTACATTCCAAGTGTTAGACCTTGATCTTCCCTGTAACATCCTACTTGACCGACCATGGATCCATGGCCTAAAATTTGTAGCCCCAACCTATCATCAATGTGTAAAGTTTCCTTTCAAGGGAAGAGAAATTACTATCCATGGAGATCCTAAGGCTTTCTACTATTGCAAGAATATTGAGGCAAAGTTCTATAATATCCCCCAAATACCCAAGAATGATGAAGGGACTACACCTTCTACCTCATTTGTTGATCCATCATCCCTTGCACCTACCTTAGAAATGAAAACACCCATTGTGCAAAATATACCCGACATCAAAGTTTTGATCTAGGATGATGTTTTTGGAAACTATAAGCTAATGAAGAATACCTTTGTCTTAGGAGAGCTACCTCTTTCTCCTAAATTCCATGGGAAACCCACATCTAATAAAAAAAGAGCCCAAAACAATGAAGATGGTAGCTACTACCTTCACCAAGTGGGGAGATTTGAATCAAGAAGATGTTAATGAGGAAGATGTCTCTAAACTGCTCTATCAAGATGAACGACCTATCCCTGCTCTTCCCATGGAAGATGACAATAAAGGCTTGCAGCTAATGAAGGGAATGAGTTATAGCAAGAATGAGAAGCTAGGACAGAAGTACACAAAGGAAGCCTTGACAGCTTTAACAGAAGTACACGATGGCATATGTGGTTCCCATTCTAGTGGTATGACTTTAGTTAAGAAACTGTTGAGGATAGGGTACTATTGGCTAACCATGGAATGAGAAACCCATTAGTATGTACAAAGATGTGTCTAGTGTCAACAACATAGAGATCTGATTCATGCTCTAGCTCAGGAATTGCAACCAATGATCACACCATGGCCTTTCTCACAATGGGGACTCAACCTCATAGGCAAAATCACTCCAACCTCATCCAATGGCCACAAGTTTACCATAACAACCACTAAGTACTTTACCAAGTGGGTTGAAGCTATTCTTATGACCTACATAGCGGGGAAGCAAAGTGCCAAGTTTATCCTAAATTACCTAATCTTCCATTATGGTGTTCCACAAACTCTTATGTTAGACAACAAAACACCCTTAAAAAATCAGGATGTAAAATAACTATGTCAAAGATTCAACATAAAACACTGATTCTCTACCCCGTATTATCCCCAGGGTAACGGTCAAGTCGAGGCTACGAACAAGACCATTATGAAAATCCTAAAGAAAACAGTTAATGAAGTTGGCCGTGAATGTCATCTACAGTTAAATCCTGCTCTCTGGTCTTATCGAACCAGTATCCGCACACCAACAAGTGCAACCCCTTTCCCCCTAGTCTATGGATCGAAATCCATTTTGCTTATTGAGGTTGAGCTCCCATCACTGTGAGTGTCACTACAAAACTTGATCACCAATGAAGAATACAAAGTATCTCGGCTAAATGAGCTAGAATTCCTGGATGAGTGTCATCTTGAGGCATTCAATCACTTGTAAGTATACCAAAATCGATTGAAACTGAGCTATAATAAGAAGATCAAATGTTAGTCTTTCCATGTAGGGGATCTTGTTCTCAAACAAAATTAGAAGAATCTTTTAGATTAGGACAGTAAAGGAAAGTTTGAGCCTAACTAGTTGTGTCCCTTTGTCGTCACAACAAACTATGGATCTAGAGTGTATCAATTATCAACCCCTGAAGGTGAACCCTTGCAAGAACCAACCAACAACTTGCACCTTAAAAAGTTTTATGCCTAGCATTGAAGGGTATAAATATGAAAATACAAAAAATCAGAAAATGATCAAAATCCAAAAAAATGAGAAAAAGGATTGGAAAAAATAAAGAAAAAAATCGTCCTCTAGTGAAAACCACTTCAGTGGTGCTTTGGGCAAGTACATTGGTGAAAACCTGGCAAACAGGTGCTTCACGTAAATAAAGCACCTCCATCTATTCTTTGGCTCTTTTTCCTATCATTATTTGCATCACCATCCATCTATCACCTCATTCATCCTATTTATTCCATCACCCATCTGCATCCATATCATAGCTTGATGTTGTGAAGTATCGTATCCCCTTAGTACTACTTGGCATATTACAAAGGTCAGTTTGTCCTGCCTACATCGAGGTAGTCTATCGCATAAACACTAGGGGAAATTTTTTATGGATCAAATCGAGTTCTTGTATATCTTAAGGTCATCAGAAAACACCAAAAACATTCGCAAAACGTTCATAAGAAAATCCAAAACATTACAAAATCTTGTACAACTAGAATCCAAAAACATTCATAAAATTGTAAAGTCAAAATCTAAAACATCCAAAACACATCAAAACCCTAAAAAGGTCGAACATCGAAAATCCAAAAATGGTACCATGTCAAACTAAGCTTGAATGTAGGAAAGGCCATCATTGATGTGCCCTCAAGATGCTCTAGGTCAGTCCTTTAGGAGCCTGTCATAATAAACTGACAATCCATCAATTGTTAATATTTTCATCTTCAATAAGTCGAGTCAATCGAACTATGTGGTGTCTATGTATATAATGTAGGAAAGGCTTATCTTTGATCAACCCCTGAGGCCCCTAGGATAGGTATTTTAGGTTAGGTTCTTGGTGGAACTCTTGGAAAACCCCTAAACATTTGAAAACTCTCAAAATCCCTAAACATTTGAAAACTCAAAAAAGCCAAAAATATTCAAATATCAAAAACCCTAAACATTCAAAATCTTAGAAAACACAAAAAAATGTGAAAATTGAAAATCCAAAAACATTCAAAAGACCTAAACAACCTCAAATATCCTTGAAAAAACCCTAAACAACCTCAAATAATAGAAAACCATAAACATTACATAAACTTTAAAAAAGACCAAAAACAGCTTGAAAACATTTTCAAAATACCAAAAACATTGAAATATTCTAGAAAATCCAAAACCATCCATCCCACCTCACTTTCACCCGCAATAAAACTTCACCCATAATGAATCGATTGTCACCTTCAACCTTTGGAAAAACAAATAGAAAACAAGTATAGCAAGTTGTAAAGTGAGAACCTAAGTGTCAAAATCTAAAGTCTAAATCATAGGTAAATGCATCAGTAAAGTTTATATCAATGACTTATCATAAAGCTCATCATCATCCTACATAAAACCCCTGATCAACATGTCCTAGGATGTATCCTTCTTGTGATGGACATCAGCATCAAAAATCACCTTAGCTAAGTTAAACTGGCAAAAGATATAGATAACACTAATTGTTTGTCTTTGATATTTTCTTATGATTTATCTAAATGACCCATTATGAGGACCTCTTGATGATGTCTATTAAAACAATTTAGAGAGAAAGGAATGAGGAATCAATCATTATATGTTTTTTGCTGTGCTCGTGGGTATTCTTGTAAAATAATCTTGGCACACACTTGCTTAGTTGTGTGTAGGGAAGTTGTTTGGAGTATGTTGTTAACTATTGCGTATGCTTTGGTCCAATATATTGTAAAATTATAACTTACATTCCGATGAGGTTTCCGTATATCAAGGTGTGAACAAGAACCATCCTATCTGTTTGCAGAGTCAAATTCCATTACACTAGATACAATGCCATCTTGGTTATTAATACCTTGATGCATCGTGTCTATGTGTTATACCAAACAATAAGGAATGACGAAAAATACCAATCCCAAGATATGAGAAAATCATCATCATCATCATCATCATGCATTCCCTCATCATTCATTTCTCATCACCATCTTTAATAAAGTCTCAGTGGATCATAGACTTGTTGGATCTTTTGAAGAAATCATCAAAATCACTGGTCAATCATCTTGTTTCTTCTATCTTCTCTCTGCACTAACTTGGTATCATGACAGTCAACAAAAATATCATCAAATCATCCATCTTGCATCCACAAACTGTCAACATGCATACATCTCACATCATCACTACATAATCATAGCATATCATAAAGCATACATCCTGCATCATCATTAACATTTAAGTTGTGACGAATAATATAGATTTGTTATTCTAAGCATCTTAAATTGTTGCATACATATCATAAACATGCATCACATTATCCTATGACAAGCATAAACATCTACATATCATATCATCCATCCTATAACATGTCATGAAAAGATACTGAAAAAAATAAAAAAATTGCATCCATCCATATCATTGCATCCCATATCATCTCAGATCATCGCATATCGCATAAACATAAATAAAAGAAGTCCATCCATACATGATAATATACAATCATGTCACATCATCATATCAAAGGGTATCCATACATTCAAAGCATAAAATAAGCTGAACACACCATATCAAATTTGTATCATATATATATATATATATATAATTTTTTTTTAATCATGGTACAATATCTAAATCAGTGTATGTATATCGATCATAAATACAATATCCACGAGGCTATCAAAAAGGAGCCCATGAATGGATATCTCTAAAAAAAATCAAGCAACAAATCAAAAAGTGTTTGTACAATCAAGCTAGCCCTGATGGCTGCTCCCCTCTCCAGCGTATCTCTCTGGCTGATCCTCTGCTCTAGGTTGTGCCCCACTCCTCTGAGAGTAATCTAGTTGTCTGGGTGTCAGTGGGACATCCTTGTGATAGTGCATCTTATAGTAGGCTACATCAGTCACAACCTCTATGTACAACTTGGTAGACACAGTCCACCCCTGAGCTGCAGCTGTCATCGTCTCAAGCTGTTGATGTTGTTCGACCTCCTGAGCCAACTGCATCTCGATAGTCTGTCTAAGCTGCCACTCTTGGTCTCTCTCTATTGTCAAGGACACTATCTGCTGCCTGGTCTGATCTCTCTCAATAGTAATCGTCAAAACCTTATGGCGGGCCTGATCCCTCTCACCTGTAATAGTTTGAACTTGCTACTGCAGATGCTGTATCTATAAATCTTGGGGATCTAGCCTTAACGGTGGCTGTTGTGGAGGCCATCTAGCCTTAACGGTGGTTGTTGTATAGGAGGCTACCAAGGAGGTTACTGAACCATTTATGGTGCCCCTGGAATCTGGCCATCCTGTTCTCTGCCTCTGCTTGCACCCCTCCCTCTTGGTCTCCCTCATGGAGGAGCACCCATTGGATCTGCCAACTGATGAGGGGGTGCGAACCATGCATCATATGTAGGCATTGTCTGAGCGTCCTCCTGTCCTTGATCATATGCCCATGGATAGGCCATCAGTTGTTGAAATCCATTAACCACCTCATGGGCTACAATCGTGGGTACCTCTCGTGCTGACTTGGCAAAGATGGATCTATATGCATCATTCAGCCTATCCTACCTGTCTCTGAACTGTCTAGCCACCCTATCTGGAAGGTATCTCTCAATAATCGTATGCTTTCGAGCTTGCATGTATCGAGTCTGTCAAGCAAAGAAAAGTTGTTGTACATCATCAAACCATGTTGGCATCTATATCTAGGGCTACCATTTAAATACTCTCATATCATCAAGCACCCTGCACCAGTAAGGAATCCCAAGTTTCCCAATGTGTTGTAAAGTAATGGTTCCTTTGTATCGCTAAACCACTGGATCATCTAACTCTACATTAGCCATTTGAACGATCAATCGAAACATAATGATGTGCTCCCAAGCCCAAATTTGCAGTAAGGTAACTCCTGTCCAAATTGCTCTGCCATCGCAGTATACAAAATCATGCATATCATGATACAATGAGGCCAATATCACTGGCCCCCATGCAAACAATGTCCTCTTGAAGAGAATCTTGTGCCAAGCGAGGCCCCATCTTGGGTTGAACCCTCTGCTCTGTCGGTCTAGAGCAACCAAGCCTGAGATAATAGCTGCAATGATCAATTTGAAAGTGGGCACTCGACCTCTATACATCTCAAGGTCTATCTGGGAAGTGACTAGAACAATATCCTCTAGGTCCATCACCTCGTGATAGGCATCATAACTGGCATCAATGTCGTATATCACACACTCACCATGTATCGACAAACACAATATCTGCCATACATCCTCTAGCGTCATCGTCGCCTCACTGGTAGGAAGGTGGAATGAAGAGGTCTCGCTGTGCCATCACTCACACAATGTTGCCATCATCACCAGATGTGTCTGGACGACAGGCATATATGCAACATACCACAGGCCAATCTCCCCCAAGTGCTCATGTCACAACTTGGATAAATCACCAAGTCTCTCCAAAATTGTGGCTCGGTGCTCGCGGGACATCAAAGGTGGAATGACCTCCTGCACCCATAAAGCACACGACGTCAAAATTAATTTTTTTTGGCTCAATTTGGAAATTTCATCCCAAAATGACAATAGTGCTGCTATTTATGCTATCGTAATTCAAATTTCAAATTGTGATGCCCAAGGCATTTGAAAATGCAAATTGCAAGTCGCGTCGCTATAAACATATGCGTCGTGATTTAAACTTTGGAAACCCTAACCCTAATTTTAAATTGAAAAGAGTGTCGCCAGAAACATATGTGTCACGATTTAGAAATGGAAACCCTAATTCTAAATTGTGAATTGCGTCACAATACACATATGCATCGCTAAAATTCAATTTAGCGTCTTCGATTCTAGAAAAAGCGTTGCTCTAGAGCAACGTCGCCAAAGTTTAAATTCTAAAAGGCATTAAATGCATCAAAAAGTCAAATTTCAAACAAGTTTCGAATCACATACCGGTGGTCCTGCGCCTGGAAGCCTCTGGTACTCTCGAGCTTGGTTGGAAATGTGTCGTGGGACCACATGTTGCACCATCTCATCAGAGGGTCAGAGCTCAAAA
Source organism: Sequoia sempervirens (assembly GCA_007258455.2). Lineage (NCBI taxonomy): Eukaryota > Viridiplantae > Streptophyta > Pinopsida > Cupressales > Cupressaceae > Sequoia > Sequoia sempervirens. The sequence goes on along the minus strand of VDFB02000012.1, from coordinate 15,544,599 downwards.
TGCAAGGTTTCTCTCAAGTGTGAATACACAAATGAATTGAAAGTGACCCTTCTTAGCTTATTTATACATCCAAAATTAGGGTTTTTTGCCCTAATTTAAACCTTAAAGCTAGGGATTTTTCATTATTTTCACCAATTTTTCCAAACTAAACCTTATCTTGTATCGTTTTTCTCATTTTTGGCATGTTTTTTGCATCTCGGAGCCTTTCTGGACCCCTAGGGCAACTTTTCACCTTTGTCGAGAAATCAACCCAAAATTCAAAATTTCTACTTGATTTCTTGAGGGGGAAGGGAATCAGCTTAATCCTTCTGCTGGGTCATCTAAAAAATCAGAAATTTTTTATTTTTTGATTTAAGCAACAGTTTTTAATCTAAAGAGCATCAGTCTTTGAACCAAAGCAGCAGGTACCTTGCTTCAAAGAGGGGAAAAATGTAGACACTAAAAAATGTCCTGAATGATATCATACACTCGAATCAGGTATACTAATACCATTTCCTCTTGAAACCCATCCTCTTTTCGCTTAATTGATTAAATTGCCTATCTATTTAATTAATTGTATCATCTTCATCCATTAACCTAATCGATCTAATTAGGTTAATTCACCCCTTCCATGCTAACATTTCGTCTCATTAAATTAAATAAATCAAACTATTTAATTTAAATCCTTAAATATTCTTATTTAATTAAATAACCCTAAGTTATTTAATTAAATATCATATCCCTATCCCCCTTTTTCATTAAATCAATTAATTTAATGAATATCATCTAATTCTTCTAATTCCCCTAATTGCATGATTAAACCTTTGTTTAATTAGCAATTATCTAATTATTCTAATTTCCCTCCCACTTGCAAGGGAATATTTGAAGCGAATATTCTTCCTTTGCACATTCCTCCAAAAGGGGAATATTCCCATGGAATATTCCTTCCCCTTTTTGCACAATTAAACTTTGTTTTAATTTGCAAAATATCCTTTTTCCTCACCCATGAGAATATTCCAAAGAATATTCTCTCTCCTCTGATCATTTAAAAAAGGCAATATTCTCACTTAGCTTCATATGCAAGTTAACTTTTGACCTCTTATACAAGTCAAAAGTGTGCTTGTTTTGGAAGGAATGAGAACCCTTGATTGAATCTCATCTTGCATTCTCACTCGTTAATGAGATTCCATGATCCATGCCTCCAATTTCCTCCATCCTTGACCGTTGATCATCCTTTTTGATCTCAACCCTTCATTTCTCATTTGCTTTCCTATAAATAGATCACTATTTGGAGACAAATGGATCCATCTTTTCAGAGCAAACTTATGCTGTTGAAATCACTCACACTCACACTCATACTTTGCACACATTTAGCATATTTTAGCATATTTTAGTTGCATGATAGCTTAGATTCCATTAATGGCTTCCATAATGCATCCATTTAGCTAATTAGATAATTAGGGTTTGAATCTTTTTAGTTTAAATCTCATTTAGATTATCTTAGCAATTGCATATCTGAATCATTTTAGCATAGATCATGTTAGATTAGCTTTTTCATCATACTTATTTTAGCATAAATATTTTTTTCATTCACATCTCACAATCGTTTCATCAATTCTCTTTAATAGAATCTATTGAAACAAGCTCACTAATCATGGGATTGGGAAAGGGTCGTCGTTGTACATCAACACGACACCAATCTCATAATAGGATAAGTTTCAGATGGGTTAGAGTAGATATTTTAATGCTTTTGCAGTTTAGAATTTTTTGTTTTAATGAATGTCTAGTTTAACTTCAATTCAATTGATCCTGTTTAGATTGAGTATTAGTGGCTTCGTTATGCTTCGATTCTTCATGGATCAAGCGTAATTGACCCATACTAATATCCTCGGTCATAGTTTCAAGAGGAAATGATGTTAATATACCTAATTCAAGTGTATGATATCATTCGGGACATTTTTTCAGTGTCTAGATTTTGCCCCTCTTTGAAGCAAGGTACCTGCTGCTTTGGTTCAAAGACTAATGTTCTTCAAATGAAAAACTACTGCTTAAATCAAAAAAAAAAAATTCTAATTTTTTAGATGCCCTAGCGGAAGGATTAAGTTGGTTCCTTGCCCCCTCAAGAATTGGGCAGAAAATTTGAATTTTGGGTTAATTTCTTGACAAAAATAAAATGCTGCCCCAGGGGTGCAGAAAGGCTTCGGGATGCAAAAAACATGCCAAAAACGATGCAAAATAAGGTTCAGTTTGGAAAAATTGGTGAAAATGATGAAAAACCCTAGCTTGATGGTTAAATTAGGGCAAAAAACCCTAATTTGCAAGCATAAATAGGCGAGGAAGGGTCACTTTCAATTCATTTGTGCATTCACACCTTCAAGATTCTTGCAAATTGAGCTTTGACCCTCTGACAAGATGGCGCAATGTGTGCTCCCATGACACATTTTCGATCGAGTTCAAGATTACTAGAGGCTTCCAAGTGTAGGACCACTGGTATGTGATTCGAAACTTGATTTGAAATTTTATTTTTTGATGCATTTAATGCCTTTTGAAATTTAGACTTTGGCGACGCTTCTCTAGAGTAACGCTATTTTGATAATCATCGACACTAATTTGAATTTTAGCGATGCATATTTGAATTGCGACGCAACTCAAAATTTAGAAGTAGGGTTTCATATTCTAAATCACAATGCATATGTGTTTGGTGACGCTTCTTGATTTGAAAATTAGGGTTAGGGTTTCCCTAAAGCTAAATTGTGATGCATATGTTTTTAGCGACACAACTTATGTTTTGCAATTTAAATGCCTGAGGTGTCACAATTTAAAATTTGAATTATAGCAACGTTACCGTAAATAGCGACGCTATTATCATTTTGTAGATGAGAATTCCAAACTTAGCCAATTCTTTTTATTTTTTGACATCGTGCGCTTTATGGGTGTAGGAGGTTATCCCACCTTTGATGTCCCGTGAGCACCAGCCCATAGTTTTGTCCAAACTTGGTGATTTATATGAGTTGGGACAAGAACACATGGGGAGATTGGTCTATGGTATGTTGTGTACATTCCCTTTGTCTGTACACACTTGGAAATGATGACAACGTTGTGCGAGCGATGGCATAGTGAGACCTCGTTGTTCCACCTTCTTATCGGCGAGGCGCCAGTGACACTTGAGGATACATGGCAGATATTGCATTTGTCGATACATGGTGAGCATGTGATATACAATGTCGACACCAGTTACGATGCATTCCATGAGGTGATGGACCAAGAGGTCATTGTTCTAGTCACTTCATAAATTGACCTCAAGATGTACAAAGGTCGAGTGCCCACTTTTAGATTGATTGTTGCAGCGATTCTCTTAGGTTTGGTTGCTCTAGATCAACGAAGCAGAGGGTTCAGTTTGGGATGGGGATTGGCTTGGCACAAGATGCTATTTCGAAGGACTCAGTATGCTTGGGGGCCAGTGATGATAGCCTCTATGTACCATGATATGCATGATTTCATATACTACGATGGTAGGTCCATTGACACAAAAGTCACTCTACTTCACATTTGGGCCTGGAAGCACATTGTTGTGCTGTGAGCAATTGTACAGATGGAAAATGTAGAGCCAGATAATCCTATCATATGGAGGTATAGGGGTTCCATTACACTACAACATACAGGGCAGCTTGGCATTCCATACTGGTGCAAGGTCATTGATGATATGACAGTATTCAGATGGCGACCCTGGCTTCAAATGCCAACATGGTATGATGATGTTTAGCAACTTTTCTTTGCTCGGCAAACCCGATACATGCAGGGTTGAGACAATACCATCATTAAGAGATACCTTCTAGATAGGGTGGCGAGATAGTTTGGAGATAGGCAAGATAGGCCAGATGACGCACATAGCCATTTTTTCTAGGTCAACACTAGAGTCAACAGTGTGGGGACCTACTATCCCAACCCACGAGGTTGTTGAGGGCTTTCGATAGTTGGTGGCTCTACCATGGGCATATGACTAGGGACAGGCAGATGCTCAGATGATGCTTGTGTACGATGCATAGTTCACACCCCCTTGCCAGTTGACAGATCTAGTGGGTGCACCTCCATGAGGGAGACCGAGAGGGAGGGGTGCGGGAAGAAGCAGAGGTCGGGGTAGAGGATAGGATGGCCAAAATCAATAGGATGGATAGGTTCCAGGAGCACCACCAGGGCATCAACAACCTCAATAGTAGCCTCTGATTCAACAACAACCAGTGCAGCAGTAGCAAGTACAACCACCCCTGTCGGGGTCAGATCCCTGTGATTTATAGATACAATAGCTACATCAACAGATACAAGTGATTACGGGTGAGAGGGGTCAGGCCTGTCAATAGATTTTGGTGATTACTGCTAAGAGAGATTAGGCCAAACAACAGGTAGTGGCCTTGACAACCGAGAGAGACTAGGAGGGGTAGCTCAGACAGATTGTTGAGATGCAGTTGGCTCAAGAGGTCGGGTGGAGTTAATAGCTAGAGACCATGACTACTGCAACTCAGGGGGGGACTATGTCTATAAGATTGTATAGAGAGATCGTGACTAAGGCGGCCTACTATCAGATGCACTACCATCGGGATGTCCCACATGTGCTTCGATATCCAGATTACTCACAGAGGAGTGGGGTACACCCTAGGGCTAAGGATCAACCAAAGAGACATGTTGGTGAGGGTAGCAGCCATCAAGTCTAGCTCACATGTACAAACTTTTTGATTATTTCCCAATTCTTTACACAAATATACATTCATGGGCTCCTTTTTGATAGCCTCGTGGATATTGTATTTTTTGATTGATATACATACTGATTCAGATATTGTACCATGATAGTCACAATTTGTTTGATATATATATGATATGATACGAATTTATGATGTGATATGTTCTTTTATTTCATGTTATGTTTGGATGCACTTTGATATGAGATATGATGCAATATGCTTATATATTATCATGTATGGATGCACTTCTTTTATGTATGCTTATGTGATATGCAATGGTACGAGATGTAATGATATGGAATGGATGTAATGTTATATTCTTTTTCAGTATCTTTTCATGATATGCCATGGGATGGACAATATGATATGCTTATGTTGTGCTTATGCAAATGATGTGGATGCATTTGTTTTTGTGTAATTTCTTATGTGTTTTTATGATGTGATGATGTATGCATTAGATGTATGGATGGATAATGTAGATGTTCATGATAGTGCGATGTATGTTTATGATATGTGATGCAATGATTTAAGATGCTTAGAATAACAAATCTATATTATTCATCACAACTTAAATGATAATGATGATGCCAATGGATGTTTTATGATATGCTATGAGTATGTGAGATGTATGCATGCTGATGATTTGTGGATGCAGGATGGATGCATTGATGATGTTTTTGTTGACTGTCATGATACCAAGTTAGCACAAAGAGAAAATAGAAGAAACAAGGTGATTGACCCTTGATTTGGATGATTGATTCAAAAGATCCAACAAGTCTATGATCCACTAAGACTTTATTAGAAATGGTGATGAGAAATGCATGATGATGATTTGCTCATATCTTGGGATTGGTATTTTCCGTCGTTTCTTATTGTTTGATATAACACATAGACATGATTCATCGAGGTATTGATAACCAGGACAACATTGTATCTAGTGTAATGGACTGACTTTGCAAACAGATAGGATAGTTCTTGTTCACACCTTGACATACAAAAACCTCGTTGGAATGTAGTTTAGTAGTTCAAAATATATTGGACCAAAGCATACACCATAGTCGACAATGCACTCCAAACAACTTCCCTACACACAAATAACCAAGTTTGCGCCAAGATTATTTTACAAGAGTACCCACAAGCACAACAAACAAAAGATAATGATTGATGCCCCATTCCTTTCTCTCTAAATCATTTTGACATACATCATTGGGAGGTCCTCAAAATGGGTCATTTAGGATAAATCATAAGAAAAGATCAAAGAAAAACAGTCATTGTTATCTATATCTCTTGCCAATTTAATTTTAGCTAAGGTGATTTTTGATGCTGATGTTCATTGCAGGAAGGATACATCCTAGGACATGTTGATTAGAGGTTTTGATTAGGATGATGATGAGATTTATGATAAACCGTTGATATAAACTTCACTAACACATTTACCTATGATTTGGACTTTAGATTTTGATAATTAGGTTCCCAATTTACGACTTGCTATACTTGTTTTTCCAAAGGTTGAAGGTGATGCTCAATTTATTATGGATGAAGGTTTATTGTGAGTGAAAGAAAAATGGGATAGGTGATTTTGGGTTTTTTGGAATATTTCTATGTTTTTGGTATTTTGAAAATGTTTTGAGGCTATTTTTGGTCTTTTTGAGAGTTTATGCGAGTGTTTATGTTTTCAATTATTTGAGGCTGTTTGAGGTTTTCTCTAAGATATTTGAGGTTGTTTAGGTCTTTTGAATGTTTTCTAATGTTTTTGTGTTTTATGAGATTTTGAATGTTTAGGTTTTTTCTATATTTGAATGTTTAGGGATTTTACAAGAGATATTTGAATGTTTAGGGATTTTACAAGAGATATTTGGATGTTTAAGGATTTTCTGAGTTTCAACCAAGAACCTAACCTAAAAGACCTATCCTAGGGGCCTCGTGGACCAATCAAATATTACCCTTGCCTATGTTATAAATGTAGAGACCACGTAGTTTGACCGACTCGACTTATTGAGGATGAAGATGAACAATTGATGGAATGTTTGTTTATTATGATAGACTCCTGAAGGATTGACCTAGGGTGTGTAGGGGGCACATCAATGATGGCCTTGCCTACGTTCAAGCTTAGAGACAACATAGTTCGACAAGGTACTATTTTTGGATTTTTGATGTTTTACCTTTTTAGGTTTTTTGATGTGTTTTGGATGTTTTGGATTTTAGCTGTACAAGATTTTGCAAATGTTTTTGGATTTTCGAGAGATGTCAAATAACCTTAAGATATACAAGAACCTGATTTGATCCATAACGAATTACCCTCAGTATGATATGATAGACTACCTCGATACAGGCAAGACAAACTGACCTTTGGAATATGCTAAGTAGTACTAAGGGGATTGCAATACTTCAAAACATCAAGCTATGATAAGGACGCGAATGGGTGATGGAATAAATAAGATGAATGATGCGATAGATGGATGGTGATGCAAAGAATGATGGATAAAGAGCCAAAGAATAGATGGAGGTGCTTTTTTTTATGTAAGGTGCCTGTTTGCTAGGTTTTTGCCAAGGTACTTGCCCAAAGCGCCACCAAAGTGGTTTTCACTAGAGGACGTTTTTTCTCTTTACTGTTTTCAATCCTTTTTTCTCATTTTTTTTGGATTTTGATCATTTTTTTTTTTTTTGGATTTTCAGATCTTATACCCTTCAAGACCAGGCATAAAACTTTTTAAGATGCAAGTTGTTGGTTGGTTCCTGCAAGGGTTCACCTTCAAGTGTTGAAAATTGGTATGCTCCTAATCCATAGCTTGTTGTGATGACAAAGGGACCCAACCAATTATGCTCAAAATTTCCTTTACTGTCCTAATCTGGTAGATTCTTCTGATTCTGCTTTAGGACAAGATACCCTACCTACAAAGACCGACATTTGATCTTCTTGTTATAGCTTCGTTTTAGTCAGTTTTGATACACTTGTAAGTGGTTAAGAGCGTCAAGATGACGCTCATCCAAGAATTCTAGCTCATTCAGCTGGGATATTCTATATTCTTTATTGATGATTAGTTTCTATATTGACACTCACAGTGATGGGAGCTCAACCTCAATAGGTAGAATGGATTTTGATCCATAGACCAAGGAGAACGAGCTTGCACCTGTAGGTGTGCAAATGCTGGTTTGGTAGGCCCAGAGAGCGAGATTTAACTATAGATTTAGTCATGACCAACTTCATTGATCGTTTTCTTTAGGATCGTTAAAATGGTGTTGTTCGTAGCCTCAGCTTGGCCATTTCCTTGGGGGTAATACACGGTAGAGAATCGGTGTTGGATGTTGAATATTTGACATAACTCTTTTACATCTTGATTCTTAAAGGGTGTCCCACTGTTTGAGATAAGGGTTTGTGAAACATCATAACGGAAGATTAGGTAATTTAGGATAAACTTGGCATTTTCTTCCCCATTATGTAGCTCATAGGAATGGCTTTGACCCACTTGGAAAATTACTCAATGGCTGTTATGATAAATTTATGGCCATTGGATGAGGTTGGAGTGATTTTTCCTATGAGGTTGAGTCCCCATTGCGAGAAAGGCCAAGGTGTGATCATTGGCTGCAATTCCTGAGTTGGAGCATGAATCAGATCTCCATGCTATTGACACATACTGACGGGCTTCTCTTTCCATGGTTGGCTAGTAGTACCCCGTCCTCAATAGTTTCTTAGCTAAAGTCATACCGCTAGAATTGGAACCACATATGCCATTATGTACTTTTGTTAAAGTGGTCAAGGCTTCCTCTTGGTTAAGACATCATAGTAATGTCCCTTTGATGCTTCGACAGTAAAGGGTATCACCTAGGATCATGAATTGGGATGCCTACTTAACAAAGGTCTTTTTAAGGTTGGAGGTGATATCGGATGGGAGGGTTCCTCTGCTTAGGTAGGTGAATATGTCATGGTACCATGGGGATCTAGGACCAACAATGACATACATGAATTCAGATTCAGGGATTTCAAAAGTTGGTACGAGAAGTTCTACCAAGAATTCACATTGGAGGACGTTGTTCAGTATGCCTAATAGTGATTCGATTGTTGCCATGGCATTCGCTGCTCTGTTGTTCATGAGAGGAATCTGCTCAAAAGTTATGTCTATGAAAAGATCTTTGAGACTTTCTACCATCTTATTGTAAGGAGCAAGCTTATTGTCCTTAGTTTGGTAGTCATCATTGACTTAGTTGATAACTAGCTATGAATCTCCATAGACTTTTATTTCTTGTATCTGCCATTGAACTGCTATCCTTAGACCTATGATTAGGGCTTCATACTCAAAAATGTTGTTGGTACACAAAAATGTATGAATTTGGGATGCAATCACCTTAAGGGGTGATGAAAAAAATACTTGCTCCTGATCCATGTTGGGTGAACGATCCATCAAAGTACATTTTCCATTGAGCTGTGAGATTAACAAGGAATACTGATTCATCAAGGAACTTAGATATCAATGGGTTCTCTGCATAGATAGGTGCATCTGTTAATTGGCCTGTGATCACTTGTCCTTTGATTGCCTTGCGCTCTACGTACTCTATGCCAAATCTAGTTAAGATCATCACCCATTTAGCCATTCACCCAGTGAGAGTTGCTTTGGATAATAGGTATTTTAATGGGTCAATCTTCACAATGAGTTTAATTTAATGTGAAGCATGTAGTGCCTAATTTTTTGTGAATCAAAAATTACTACCAAGCATGCTTTCTCAATGGATGAATAGTTCATTTCATAGCCAACCAAGGTCCTACTAATGTAATAGATAGCCCTTTCCTTACCATTTTCATCATGTTGTGCGAAAAGAGCACCTAATGCTGCTGAGATATACAGGATCAATGGTTTTTTCGGTATCGACATGAGTACTAGAGGTGTCAATAGATAGTCTTTGATCTGCTGGAAAGATTTATCACACTTTTCATCCCACTTGTAAGTTATTCCTTTATGGAGAAGATGTAAGAAAGGGTGGATTTTTTTTGATAGTTGCGCTATGAACCTTCTAATGGATTGCAATCTTCCTTGTAATCCTCTCATCTGCTTTAGTGTTTGTGGTGGTTCCATGTAGAGAATGGATTTTACCTTTGCTGGATCAATTTATATCCCTCTTTGCAAGACAATATAGCCGAGAAGTTTCCCTGATGTAACCTCGAAGACACACTTTTTTGGGTTTAGCCTTACTTTGTACTCTTCAAGTCTATCAAAGATGGGTTCCAAGACTTGTATGTGCTCACTCCTTTTCTTTGATTCTTCAAAAATATCATCCACGTAGTCCTCAACTATTTTGTGGATCATGTTGTGAAAGACGAGGGTCGTTGCTCTTTGATAGGTTGCTCCTGCATTTTTCAACCCGAATAGCATCACGTTCCAGCAATATGTCCTCCATGGACAAGTGAACGTAATTTTGTGTTGATCCTCTTTGGAAATCATGATTTGATTATAGCCTAAAAAACTATCCATGAGTGATAGAATTTCATGCCTAGCTGTTAATTCCACGATGAGGTCCATGTTAGGAAGAGGGAAATCATCCTTCGGGCATGCCTTGTTTAAGTCTTTGAAATATGTGCATATTTTGATGCCCCCAGTGGGTTTTGAGATTGGTACCAGGTTTGAAACCCACTCAGGATAATCTATCGGTTGAATGAATCCAACATCAAGAAGCTTTTGTAACTCCAGTTTCACTAAGAGTCTAAGGGTGCATCTTCCTTAGTTTCTGCTTTATTGGCTTAGCTTTAGGATAAAATACCAAGTGATGCACAACCACTTCTGGATCAAGCCCTGGCATATCAGTGTATGATCATGCAAAGTTGGATCTTCACTCTTTCATGAATGCAACTAGATTTTTTTGTTCTTCATCCAGTAAGGACTCAACATAAAAAGTGATCTTGAGTGCTTCTTCTGTTCCCACATTGACTGGAGTGGCCTTTTCTTCTAGCATTGCTAACTTCTCTAGATGCATCACACTAAGGGGGAGATTGAATCCCTCATCCTTGGGTGCCTCGGAGAGGTTTTCACCCTCAGATACATCCTTTCTTTTTACTATTTTAGGATCATAAAGTGCCACAATGTGGTTTTCACTTAAAGATCTACATGTTAGTTGCATTTCATCAATTTTGCGACTGAAGGATTCAATTGTCTCCCCATAGTACGCACCTGTGTCTAGCTCTATTTCAAAACCTGCTTTGTGATCTGTCCATGGTAAGTTGTCGCAAAGTCCCATGAATTCTAAGATTGCTTCATTGATTTCAAATAAATCAAGAATTGGTGGTCCTTGTTGGTCCATGTCAATTATCTGTGGGTATACTAGGTGTATTTCAGTCGGTTGATTTCTTGGAGCAAAGGATGCAATGGATATCATGAAAAGGGATTTATTCTGAAATTGGTCAGCAACATCAAGGGGGAAGTCATCTAGGGTCATATCACGTGATGTAGGTAACCAAGAGGAAGCCTTAGCTCGTTTAGTGAAAGTACCTTTGCCAATAAGGGTGAACTTGCTAGTAGTACAACCTAGTCCAAGATTCTTTAGTTGTTTCTTAGGAACGATGGGTTCTAGCAAATCATTATCATTTTGTCCTAGTTTCTCATTCTTGTTATAACCCATTCCCTTCATTAGCTGCAAGCCTTTATTGTCATCTTCCATGAGAAGAGCAGGGACAGGTTGTTCATCCTGATAGAGGAGTTTAGAGACATCCTCTTCATTGACATCTTCTTGGTTCAAATCTCCCCATTTGGTGAAGGTAGTAGCTACCATCTTGATTGTTTCAGGCTCCTTGTTGCGAGATGTGGGTTTCCCATGGGATTGAGGAGACAGAGGTAGTTCTCCTAAGACATGTATTCTTCATTAGTTTATAGTTTCCACAACCATCATCCTTGATTATTGATTTGATGTCAGGAATGTGCTGCACAATGGGTGTTTTTGTTTTTGAGGTAGATGCAAGGGATGATGGGTCAACAAATGAGGTAGATGGTGTAGGCCCTTCATCATTCTTGGGTATTTGGGGGATCTTATAGAACTCGGCCTCAATATTCTTGCACTAGTAAAAAGGCTCAGGATCTCCATGGATAGTAATTTCTTTGCCCTCAAAAGGAAACTTTACACATTGATGATAGGTCGAGGCTACAACTTTTAGGGAACAAATCCATGGTCGGCTAAGTAGGATGTTATAGGGAAGACCAAGATCTAAAACTTGGCATGTAGTTTTTGGAATGATGGGTCCCACTTGGATGGGTAATGCAATGATGCCTTGTGATACTCGTTCTTGGTCATCGTATGCTTTGATGGTGGTACTCTTTTCTTTCTCAATAGTATCCTATGAATATCCCAGGTTCTTGATCTTCTGAAGGGTACAAATGTTCAAAACGACACCTCCATCTACTAAGACTCTTTTGAACTTGTTCTTATGAATGAGAACCTCAACGTGTAATGCATGGTTATGAGATGGATGTGGTGGTAGGTCTGGTTATGAGAAGGTGAGAAGATGATTAGTGATATGACCTACCATAGCTTGGAATTGATATGTATCAATATCCTCAGGGACGAATGACTCTAACAAAGCTTTCTCTAAGATTTCCCTATGTACAGGTGATAGCCTCAATAGTTCTAAGATGGATATCTATGCGGGGGTCTTCTTAAGTTGATCTAGGAGATTGTACTTGCTGGGATTTGATGTTGGAAAAGTAGGTCGTGCCCTAGATTAAGATGGGACTCCTTGGATAGTAATTTTTCCACATCACGTGGTGACTCCACACTCTGCACTAGGTCCTTAAATGGTGACGATAGTAATGACGCTATCATAGGAAGTGACCACATTGGAATAGGTATGCTACATGTTTGTGTAATCCTTAGCTTTCCCATTGTTATTCCCTTTGCTATGATCTGGCATGGGATTCTTGTATATATTAAGATCTTGATTCCTGGCTGATACTTCAATAGATATGGTTTCATTTTCTATTAGGTCTTGGGTAATATTTTTGAGCCTCATGCAGTTTGTTGTTTTGTGTCCTTTGATTTTGTGAAAGTCACGAAGATCGTGCTTATTGTACCAAGATGGTTTGTTTCTCTTGGGGTTCTTGGTAGTTTTCAATGTTGGGAAGTGTTATTAGGTTTGACTCTACCAATTTCTTCATGATGGTTTTGATGGGTTCCAACAACTGTGTGCACTTGCATTTAGGATAGTTGTTCTTGTCAGGGGTTCGCCTTTGCTGCGTTTTAGTGTTTTTGATTTGATTGTTTTGAGGAGGTGTTGTTTGCTGCACAGTTGGTTGAATATTATAAACTTGATTGTTGTTTGGCCTAGGAGCACTTAGGACTACCTTAGCATCTACTACACCATCATTGGTTACATTTTTGTTTTTAGCCCAGACACGGGGCTTGTCATTTGAATTAGTTGATGGGCGATTGTCTTTGTAAGCTTGGGTATTTCCCTGTAGATTAGAGCTCTCTCGATGTTTAGGGATCTAGGGACAAGCTCGTCATAAGAGGTGATGCATTGCATTTTAAAGTCGAAGGATAAATCTGGATCTAGATTTGCTACAATGATCCCCACTTGTTGTTCATCGAGAAGTGGCCACTTGCTCCTACTAGCTCTTTGTATCCATCGTTGTAAGAAATTAGTGAAAGATTCTTCTTTGTTTTGTCTAAGAGTGTATAGTTCTTCTAGAATTATGTCCATGTCAAGATTGAAGGAAAAGTGATCGATGAATTTATCGGTAATTTCTTGGAAAGTTTTGATACCGGGAGGTAGTTTAGAAAACCAATCCATGGTAGGACCTGTTAAACTTTGAGGAAAAAGGCACATTAAATAAGAATCATTTTATGCCACCTCCATACACATGATGTTGAATTCTTTGACATGGTCCGCAAGACTTCCTCTCCCTTTATACTTATCAAATTTAGGGATTTCAAAACCAGGAGGGAACGGTACCATTGTGATGTTTCAGTTGAATGGATATGGACATAGATTCTATGTATGGGGATTCTTTGTCTTGCCCATCCGAAGGTCCTATATTTCTTATGACAATGCCTTGAGTTGTGATGCTAGATCATCTTGCAAGTTTGGTGGAGGAACATATGTTGGGATGATGGATGAGTTGTAAGTGGGATTCTGATATGATAAGGTGTTGTATGGGGTGTATGGTGGTGTTAAATTTTGTGAAGGTGATTGAGGTGTTGATGTATATCTTCCTAACACATTTGTATTGATGATGTTTTGTTGAGGATTATAGTAGGAACTTGGTTTTTGTTGTTGTTGTTGGGTATACTGTTGAGCTAGTAAGGCTTGCTGTTGTTGTTGAGCTGCTAAGGTTGCTTGTTGAGCTTGATGTTGTTGTGCCACTAGGGCTTGCTATTGTTGTTGTGCTACTAAGGCTACTTGATGGGCTTGATGTTGTTGTTGTGCTAAGATGGCTTGTTTCTATTGTGCTACTTGTTGTGCCGCCAAGGCTACTTGATATTGTTGTTGTTGTTGTTGTGCTACTAGGGCTGCTTGATGTTGTTGATGTCGTTGTTGTACTGTTAGGGTTGCTTGTTGTTATTGCTATTGTTGTTGTGCTGCTAGGGTTGCTTGCTATTGTTGCTACTGTTGGATGGCGTGCTAATAAGCTTGTTGTGCTTGTTGTAGAGCTAAGGCTTGCTTGTAATGTAGGATTAGTTGGTTGTTGGGACATGTGTGGTGGATTTTGAGAGGAAATGTTTTGAGTGGATTGTGGGTTGTTGATGAGAGGTTGGGGGATCCCTTGGTTTAACATTCCTTGTAAAATAGTGGATTGAGATGGAGGAAGGTAAGTTTGATGTCCCATTTGATTTTGCATGGTGAAGGGGACTATGGGAAAAGATGAGGATGGTGCCATTAAATTTTACATTGTTAAGGGCATATTAGGACCTTGGGTCCATTGATTGAAAGGGTTCCCTTGACTGATGCCTTGGAGATTCCCTTGTTTTTGAGATGCGGTCAAGGTATTACCTTGGTTGATAGGGTTCGTGACCAAGGGATGGTTTTGATGTGGGTTGGTGATGGATGGGGTAGTTGTGTTTTGGGCAACCGTTATGTTTGATGTATGAATGGGAAGATTGGATGAAGAGGTCCCATGTGGTGTTAAATTCTGATTTTGCATGAGGGTATTTACTTGCCCTTTTGCATCCAACTGGTCCACACTAGCTTGCATGATGTTGGGCACACTTGTGGTACTCGTAGGTATGGATGTAGAGGGGTGTCCTCGAAATGTTGAAGTTATTGTGGAATAATGAAGCGTAAGTGGTTTATACAGTTGTTTGGGGTCTTCAGGAACGGGAGGAGCACCAAATGTTGGTGTCCAAGTGGTCGTTTGTGATGGAGGATTTTTTTCAAGGGTACCCACAAGTGTGTTGCTTTGAAATGGAAGAGTATGGCCAAAATCTTTAGAAAGACTAGGTACAATACTGGGTGTTGATATTTGATTTATCCCTAGGGATGGAGTTGTGAAGCCTTGTGTGAAATTTTGTGCAACAAATTATGGGGAAATTGGAGCTATACTTCCCAAGGCTTTATGTTCCATGATTTTCTCCCTAGTAAGTTCAAATGGATTGTTTGTGATGTCTTCTATCTGATATGGCCCTGATGGAGATGATGGTTGTTGTGATGGGGTAACTTTACTTCTTGGATCAAATTCTAGAGGATTTGGATCACTTGAGGTAAATGCGACTTTGGTTTTCTCCACGATTCTCTTGTGTTGTGATCTTGTCTTTACCATAAATTTTGGGTCAGCTCTGGGAGAGTTGTGTTGAGATATTTAATGTTTGAACTCTCTAGTTGACTCAAATCTAGGTAAAATGGATGCTATAAGTATTTTTAGAGCAATGATGATAATGGGAGATAAAAAGGTGGGTGATACAAAAAGTGATCTTTGCAATCATTTTGGGACAACACTTTTTGACTTAAGAGTTTGAGGTTTGATGTTTGATAAAGGATGTTTATGAACTTGGAAATCTTTAGGGTAGACTTGTGATCTTCAAGATGAACTAGTTCAAAGATGATAACTAACTCAAATAAGTGTATGGAAAAGGATACATTTCACATACAAAGTAGCTAAGTTAGGGGTTGGTTTGAAAGATGTTGAAGTCAAAAAGTGTTGGTGTATTCAAATTTTTTGCAAAGTTTGGTGAAGTTAAGGATGAAATTTGATGGAGGGGTGAATGAAATGTTTGACCTAAAGTGAACCTTTGTTTGACAAGACCAATGTAGTGAAAAATATGCTAGACCTCTAAAGTGTTTAAATCCTAAATACCTAGTATTTTGACCAAAAAAGAACATATACAATTATGGGTTGTTCCTTGAAACGTTTGTAGAAGTAGTATAACAAATTGGTTCTATTTTGGTGAAGTGTTACAAGGTGTTTCTTGAGAACTTTTGGATTAAGATGCCTAAATTTTAAATGACGACCTATAGACCTTCTCTTGGGGATTTTGATTTTGCGTGAGATCATTTAGAAAGGTTCAAGATCATGAAGAAAAGACCAATGTTTTGACTTGCAAAGAAGGCATACAATTCGGGATTATTCCTTGAGACACATATATAAAAATTCCTTGCCAACCTAGTTCTATTTTGGTAGAGTGCCACAAGGTGTTGTTTGATAGCTTTTGGATTATGATGCCTAAGTTTGAAGTGATGACATGTAGACCTTCTCTTGGGAATTTTGATTTTGTGTGAGATCATTTAGAAAAGTTCAAGTTTATAGAAGAAATGAGGATATTTATTGCCACACGGGTGGTGGTAATATGGGCCTTCCAGTCGCAATATCATCTTGGTCCTCTTCTTCGGCTATGACATTTGCTGCGTTTCTCCACTGGGTTGGTGTTTCTTTTGTTTCAAAAGTGAAGATTCTCAAACTTCTAATGATATCAATTTTCTCTCCTTCGATGAGTTCAAAGTTTGGTTGAATAATAGCAGGTGTAAGATTGAGTTGTTCAACGGGAGCAATCGGTCTCCAAATGGTCATGTGGGGTTCAATTTTTCAATTTATCTTGCTTAAGTGAATTTATTTTACCACAAACACTTGTCTTGATTATGTTTTCAAACTAAATGTCTATGTCAAAAACATCATAAGTTTCACAATGTCCATTTCGTGAAAAGGATGAAGTTCAAGCCATAGTTTCTTATGTTAACTTTGGAAAATATGGATTCATATATAAGTCAAGATATTTATAAATCCTTAGGACAAGCATTAATATCAAGGATATTTCAAAAAGGTATCCATACTTAGGCCAAAGGGTTTGAAATTTTGAGGAAAATTGTGAATGTCTGTTTGTAACATTTTGGAACCAAGCAAAGTATTAAAATGACTCTCAAGCATTTACAATCCTAGGTTGAATGACCATACTTGTTGATTCCCCACTCATATTTCTCCAAACACTAAGATAATGCAAACAGTTAAAGATTTGGCGACACTGGCTCCCCTCCATGGCACACACTTCTCAATACCACCAAATCTCAAAATCCTGTAGATTCGAAGATCCTAAGGATTTTTCTATTTCAAAAATGAATAGTACAAATGTGGGGTGGCTTCAAAACGATCGTTGTTGCACCAACAAGCATTAAGGATTTTTGGTAACTAAACAATTTGGTTCTTAGTAACAAACCGAGAACACCCAGCCATATACACACCTGCTTTGCCACTTAAGGATCTTACTATTGTTCCCGTTCCACTTAAGGCATGGTACTAGGTGCAGTATGTTATACAATCCAGGATAGAAGGTACTTTCTCACGATTTCCCAACCTTTAGTATAGCCCACCGGTAAACGTGCTTGCAAGAACTTGCCTATGAGTTTCCCGTTGCGGGGTGTATCTCATAGTAAGTCCTCTCTTAAGGGTGACACAAAGCATAAAGGTGTACTTAAGTATTTCTCTTCACCCAAGATCACACAAAGCGCAAGTGGATTGGATATGTACTATAAGTGCACACAAACAATGAAGTACACTTGGAGTGTTTCGCTTCACCCAAGATCACACGAAATGCAAGGGGATTAGATACACACTACAAGTGTGTCACAACAAAGCAAGCACTCATTATTTTTAACCTCTAAAGCTAAGATGAATTCATTTTATGTACTAAACAAAATGTTAAGCTACCTTGTTCAATTTTAAACCCAAAATACAATGATGAAATGAGGGTTCAATTTTAGTCCCGTTTGAGTGTTCTTTTTAAACCCAAATGAAAATTAGTGAGGTCCTAAAGCATAAAATGAAAAGCATAAGAAATTGGGTTATAATTTCCCCAAAGCGTCAAACGCTTGTTACAATTATAATATTTCAAAGATGAGAATGCTTCTTCACTTCAAAATTTAACGTCCAACCTGCAAAACCCAGTTAGCCTAAAAACCAAAAAAATGTTAGAGGCATGTTAGTGATTAGATGAAGCGAAAAAATTAAAACACATGCTGAAAAATGATCGTTAAATTTCTTACCAAAGTTGGGCATCGCTATTCACGAGAGTGTCACTCTGGTGAACTTGGGCGTCACTCTGCAGAGAAATTAGTGATGACGATAGCGTCGTTGTTTGAGGTGCGTCACCGTTTACAAATTTTGATACCTATAAAAAGTATTAGCATCATCGTTTACAAATTTTGATACCTATAAAAAGTATTAGCATCACCGTTTGGTTTAATCAGTGTCGTGATATTAAATAGGTGTCACTATTTTAGATGATGATAGCATCGCTATATGGCGACACCGAAGAAAGGCGTCTTTGAAATTATTTTGGGTGTCACTATATCCAACAAAAGTCAGAAACAACGAAATTCAAGATAGAAATTGATTAAATTTGATCAATTTTTCCCTCCTAGCGCTATAATGTAATCGACGGATTAGTATGGGCCGATTACGCTTGATCCATGGAGAATCAAAGTATAATGAAGCCACTAATATCGAATCTCAACAAGATGATTCAAATGAAAGTTAAACTAAACATTTATCAAAACTAAGCATTCCAAACTACGAAAACATTTAAATATCTACTCTAATCCATCTGAAACTTATCCTGTGGGTAAATGAGCCTGCCCCAGTCAGTTTTATTGAAAAAAATGATGGAACGGTTGTGAGATGTGTATGTAAACATGATTTTAATCTAAAAAAGCATGATGCAAGCTAATTAAACATTATTTTATGCTAAAAATGATCTAGATATGCAAAAGCTAAGCTAATATGAGTGGATTCTAAGCTAAAAGATTCAAAACCTAATTAATAAACATGCTAAATGGATGCATTATGTGATCATGGAAGCCATTAATGGATATCCAAAATATCTAATGCAATTAAAATAAAATAAAAGATGCTAAATGTGTGCTAAATATGAGTGTGAGTGTGAGTGATTTCAACAACATAAGTTTTCTTTTTGAAAGATGAATCCATTTGTCTCCAAATAGTGACCTATTTATAGGAGAGCAAATGAGAAATGGAGGGTTGAGATAAAAAAAGCTAATAAATGGTCAAGGATGGAGGAAATTGGAGGCATGGATCATGGATTCTCATCAACGGGTGAGAATGCAAGAGGAGATTTAATCAAGGTTTCTGATTCCTTCAAACAAACACACTTTTGACCTGTATAAGAGGTCAAAAGTTAACTTGAACAAGAAGTTTGGAGTTAAATTGCACATGAAGCTAAGTGAGAATATTCCATTTTTTAAATGATTGGAGGAGAGAGAATATTCTTTGGAATATTCTCACGGGTGAGGAAAAAAAGGATAATTTAGTTAATTAAAACTAAATTAAATTGTGCAAAGGAATATTCCCCTTTTGGAGGAATGTGCAAAGGAGGAATATTCCATTGGAATATTCCCATGAAAGTGGGGGGAATTAGATTTAATTGATAATTAAACAATATTAATTATGCAATTAAGGGAATTGGAAGAATTAGATGATATTCATTAAATAAAATGATTTAATGAAAGGGGGAAAGGTGGAATGATATTTAATTAAATACCTTAGAGTTATTTAATTAAATAAGAAGATTTAGGGATTTAACTTTTTCTCCTTGTTCTCTTCAGGCAAGTTCATATGATTCATATCCATCTATCAATACTAAATTCTACAGATCTTCATCCACTTTGACACTTGCACTCTTGATAATATTTCTCAATATTTTATTGTAACATTGCAAGCTTTGATTTTAGTAGAGTATCCCAGGAAGTTACCTTCGTTAGACGTTGCATCAAACTTTCCTAAGTTTTCTTCATCTCTTCTGACATAGCATTTGCTTCCAAAAACTCTAAAGTACTTGATAGTAGGGATCTTTCCATATCATAACTCATAGGGAGTCTTTGTGTTGTTTGTTTTTGCTCGAACTCTGTTAAGTATGTAAACAATAGTATGAATTGCTTCTCTCTAGTAGACTTCTGGTAGGTTAGCTTCCTTCATCATAGTACTTGCGGCTTCTTGATCAGTCATGTTTTTCCTTTCAACCACTCTATTTTGCTGAGGATTCCTAGGGACAGACAAGTGCCTCTTTATGCCATGATTCTCACAAAACATGTTAAATTCATTAGAGGTGAATTCTCCACCTTCGTCAGATCTCAAATATTTGATCTTCAAATCCATTTCATTCTCAACCATAACTTCAAATGCTTTTAATCTATCTAGGGCTTCATATTTTCTTTTAGAAAACTAACCCATGTCATTATAGAATAATCGCCAATCAAAAGCTTGGAATACCTATCACCTTGTAGACTTATCACTCTTGTAGAACCACAAAGGTGTGTATGCACCAATTCCAACAATCCGGTAGAATATTGTTCTTATCCTTGAAACTTCTTGTTTGCTTTCCAATTTGACACTCCTTACAAAAAATATTGATAGGCTTTGTAATCCTTGGCAAATCTCTCACTACTTGAACTGAACTCATTCTTACCAAGTTATCAAAATTGATGTGACACATCCTCCTGAGCCATAACCAAATTTCATTAATCTGAGTCATAAAGCAATGACCATCAACACCCTTGAGCTGATAAACATTTCCATATGTCCTCTTTCCAATACCAATCACAGTTCTAGACCCTTTTATGATCTCACATCCATCATCTTGAAACATAAGATTATATCCTTTACTACACATTTTCCTAACACTTAAAAGATTATTCCTTAAACCCTTGACATAGTAAACATCATTAGTATTATGCTTGCCATCAAAACTAATTGAACCTATTCCAAAAATCTTAGCACCTGGATCATCTCTAGATTTAACAAGTCCTCCATCATATTTTTCAAGTTTAACAAACTTAATTTTGTCTCTGATCATATGATTTGAGCAGCCACTATCAATGATCCAATAGTTCTTATCCCGTCTAACATGAAAATAAGATACCAAAGTACCTTTAGCCTTAACCTTTGTCTCCTTTGTCTCCTTCACACATCTTTCAGAGTTAGTAGAAACAAATTCATCTTTTAAAGCCAAGAGCAGGAATTCATTGTCATCACAGTCTCCATAATCATATTCATCATAAAAAATACTAGCATATTATCTAAGAAAATAGATTTTCTTGATCATCTTACCTTTGTTTTCGTTATTCTTATTGTTCACACTTCTGTTTGGACATCTTGAAGCATAGTGACCTATTTGTCCACAACTGAAACATTTGAAAGGTAATTTACCTTTGTACTTATCGGTTCCCTTTTTCATCCTTCTTACAAAGTTAGCTTCCACATCATCAAGATCATCTCCATCTAAATCTTCAATCTTTTCTAATTTTCCAGCCTTGAAAGAAATCTCCACTTTTGCACCATTATTCAAACCAATATTTCTCATTTCAAATGCAGTTAGTTTGCCAAAACATTGATTTCTTATGTAAGTATTGAAATTTGCAACTTCCTCAATAGCAAAAACTTTTTGACCATAAGAATCAGGAAGAGTTCTGAGAATTTTCTTTACCACTTTAGGTTCTTTGACTTTTGCACCAAGACCTCTCATTGCACTGACAAGTTCATCAACCCTCTGCATGTAGCTTGTAACTGTTTCATCTTCAAACATTCACAAGTTCTCAAATTATGTCTTTAGATTTTGTATCTTAGCTTGTCTAACCTTATCATCTCCTTCATAAATATTTTATAGCTTATCCCAAATTTCTTTAGCAGTTTTCAGATCCATAACTTTGGCTAATTCAAAATTTACAAGACTACTCAAAAGAACAAAGCTTTCTTTACCATTTGTTTCATAGGAATTGATCTCATCACTTGTGGTCGGTCCATTTTGAGGTCTAGTGTAAGTAGTCTTCACTGCTTGCAAAACATCATATCCAAGGTAAGACAGATAGCCTTCCATCTTCACTTTCCAAAATGCATAGTCCGTGCCGTCAAACATAGGGATCTCCTTCTTGTTCACCATCCTAGATATATCTAAAGTTGTTAAGCTTTTCTCTAAGGAACCTTGCTCTGATACCAATTGTTGAATGAACAAGACAACTAAGAGGGGGGGTGAACCAATTGTATCTTATCAAAACACCAAAACCATCATTAACATTCAGATCCACAAACATTCATTAAACCATTAATCTATTATAATGTTTAAACATGAAATGTAGATAACAAAAACTAAAAAAACTCATCACCATGCACAAGACAACACCAGATCTACGTGGAAAACCTAAGAAGGGGAAAACCATAGTGAGGATTAGATCACAATATAAGTAATTACAAAATCGGTACAAAGGCTCATTGCCATAATAGGACACATTGTCTAGAAAGGCTCACAGCTAGAGTACAAAAAGAAGATAGAGAATAAATGTTACACAGAGAAAATGATCTCAATGTAAGAAAATATCCACCACAATAACTCCAACACCTTTGTAGTCTGTTTGAATAATTATAGACGCCTTTTGCTCACTACATCTGGTAATCCAACACTTGAAAGTTCACATTTCTCTGCTCAATTTTGCATCACTTGCATAATATACTTCAAACACACATCTATCTTGCATCTATCTTAACCTCCTTCATCAATTCAACTCATACTTATATTGTACTCAACCTTAAAACCCTTTCCAAGGTTGGTAGTGCACCTCAAATGTGCAAATTCAAATTAGGTCGACACCAAAACATTCTTGCGGTGGATAGGAATGAAGGTGGACCACACAAATCCTTAGTTAGGACCCAAATCTGTCGTAACATGCTTCCACAAACTTCAAAGATGCTTCACATGTAGTGTAAACACTAGGTTGGTCATTACCCGTGCAAACACCATTAATCAATTAAGTGCATGCTTCATCAATCTCAAGACAACTTGAAAGCAACACACCACACTTCAACAAAATCTAGAATATTCCTCCAACATCCTGAAATCCATTAAACTCCTTTGCAACAAATTTCACTTGAAGAATGTACAAGCCTAGTACATCCAGACAACACTGTCAAACATTGTAACTCAAAAGACCATCTTCCAGAACACCAAACCATGAATCCTATTGACACAGGAAAGATACCAACACCATCAATACACCTTCAGAATCGCAAGACCTGAAACACAACTGCAAAGAAACGTAGAGCCAAAACATTTCTCCGAAACACCTCTATAATGCACAGTCACACACTGGTGAACACAATT
The DNA here is from genome assembly GCA_007258455.2 of Sequoia sempervirens. Lineage (NCBI taxonomy): Eukaryota > Viridiplantae > Streptophyta > Pinopsida > Cupressales > Cupressaceae > Sequoia > Sequoia sempervirens. Next base: position 15,521,317 of record VDFB02000012.1, on the reverse strand, counting down.
TCTACTGAACAACGATCCAACATACCATCTCTTGAATATAGTATCTCTAAACATATCTCACCAACATATCTGAACCACATAGGCATAACATCAACACATAAGAAATGCAGAGCGCATCCTGAAGCATATTTTGAACCACTGAACACACCTTCATCACACTATTTTCTCTTTTTCTTCAACTTTTCTCAAAAGTGCTTGAAAACCAAGCACCAGAGACATCATCTTAATATCTCCAATCATAAAGATAGCTCAATGTACTCACAACACTTCCTCAATATCTCAACTATACATGCATACCCAGAGAGTTCAATTAACACTTCTTCCATCAACCAGTTAACACTGATGACAACACACACTTGTTGACATCAATGACAACACCAATATGCTCATACTTGCAACTTATGCCTGCACATTGTCATGCCCTAAATTTTTTACCACTTCCACATACTATAATACCATAATTTCTTTTTTTTCTACCCAACATAAAACTTGTAACATTGACTATATTTCCCAAACATACCAAATGACAATACATTAAGTTATCTTTCTTATAAAGGTACTACACCAAATTGATGGTAATTTTGAAGGCAACAAAACACATATAAGGAACACAATATCATGCTTGAACATGAGAAAATTGAATTATTGAACATAATTAGTTTGTGTTAACAATATTCTATGTTACATGTTTCAAGTTCATAATTTTATTATTGACTTACAAGGAAAGAGTAATTTAACAAGGTTAAGTCCGTGGTCTTATTCTAACTCGAAAGGGAGAGATATATATCTAAATGTTTCTCTACCATTAGTTGACATAATGGCTAAAAGATGTTAATTCTTACCAAAATAACAAGACTAATGTAATATTCATGTCTACCTTCCATCTGTATGAATTTATATTAATATAACTATGTACTAATAATTTCATTGTTTAAATCCTACATCAAACTATAATCAAGTGAGCTAGTACCAATGAGGTTAATTAGACTTGAATCTAAGTAATTTACACCGAAGGTGTATCTAATGTGAAGATGACCAACCTAAAATATGTCATTGGCGGCTCAATATTTTCAATATATCTTGCAAGACGATCAAAGAGATCATAGCTGTTAATTTTCTCACCCATATTTTATCTTGTGTTTGATATTTAATACGAAAATTAGTCAGTGGATTGCATGTATTTTATCAGCCTTTAATAATACCTACAAGTGGTTACATGCTCAAAATTGGTGTGAATTTAATCATACCACAAGTGAGTGCGTGATCATACTGCAAGTGGACGCATGATTAGAAATATCTAACTCTATACTTTTTTGTTGTTGTTTTAACATAATCCCATACTGTAATTCAATGGAGAGTGCTATTGGAAATGTCTTCCAGATGCTTCTATCCTCCTCTAATTTATATAATCCTAGATTTCCATCGCCAATCTTCTTTTAAGGCTTAGGCCAGAATCCCCTACTGTAATTCAGTGGGGAGTTGCTTAAAGGCATAAAAATACATGGGTTGGATGCTGCAACGGGTCCAAAGTGCTGCCTATGGAATCAGTAAACATGTCTAGGAATGGTGTTCATAGTCAAGCTCATGAATGTTGGAAATCGCCTCCTTCAAGTGCAGGCCATGGATGGTGGGGAGGAAGTTTGAAATGCCCTAATTTGTTGAATGTTCTTTGTGTTTGAGCATTGGAGTTTTATGTATCTAGGTTTTGTGTCTAATATATGGAAGGTATATGTGTAGCAATATTTTTGGTACAACTTAGCCCACTCATAGGGTTATTCATGTTGCTTATTTCCATCTGGGTGCTCTATGTTTAGATTAATATCTGTTGTCTTTGGTACAACTTTCCCCGTTTATTATGTTGTTCATGCTCTTATGTCTAGTTTTAGCACCTTGTCATTTTGTTTGGTTCCTCATTCTAGTGAGGTAGTATGTGCTTTAGCTATGTATGCTGCAAGGATGGTTCACATAGTATATGCAACACTTTTCTTTGTAGTATGATCGATATTTAGCAGCAAGGGGTCCCTTAATAGAACCCCTATATTAAATCTAAAAAAAAGCCTTGATGTTAAAAATAAGATCAAGAAAAAAAATCCCTAGTGATATTCATTGTAAAAAATACACCTCAATTATTAATGCTAAGTTGCTAACAAAAACAAATCCATACCAATCAATTGATGCGAACAAAATGTCACCTTGATCGTTATAGCTATCTCAAATTTATTAAGTATTTACATGTAGATTATTTAACATGTTTGATTTTGGCATTCCCTTGCACCAATTAGAGGATCTTTAGTCTGCGATCTCTTGTATTGGTCCTTTACCAAAAGACCAAATAGGGTATTTTGTAAGTCACCTGCTTGTTTGGAAATCAAAGTTTTGTGAGAATAAGACCCATAATTTTTTACTTCTGGATATGTTTTCTTTAACCAAATACTAAATTGGGTCTTTAGTAAGGTATCCATTTCCATTTTTATTTATTCACACAAATGTTCATATTCACACTCTTTGATAGACTTGATGAGAAATTGGTGAGAATGGAGCTTTAACATAATTTGTGTCATAGTGGGCATAGGCTATGACATGATCTAGTGTGCTTTCTATGTATTTCTAGGGTATGATCACTTTTAGTAGAATTCGTGGAGAGTAATTAGCTTAACATTTATGCTAGGAACTTAATATTTATTTATAATTAGTTGTGAAGTAGATGTAACTCCTCATAGAATGAACATATATATAGATAGATATAGTTGTGAAACCTATGTAGTTTCTCATAGAGTAAGGATATATACACACACCCATCAGGTGATTTAAAGTTTCTTTGTTGTTTCAAGCTACCATACTTGTATTTTAAAAGTCCAATTAATTACTACACATAATCTTGGACTAGCTTGTTCTTTCAAGGAATAGATGGTACAGTGTATTACAAAGGCTTCAATAACTACTTTTCAATGTTGCTCTCTCCAAATATGATGATGGAAACATGATGCATAGTAGAGGATATAGATGAAGCCTATTTAGTATCATAGGAGGTAGCAACATCTCAAATAGCCTTGGTAAAACGATTTTTATCTCCATAATGAAGAAACTGGTTCATCGATTAAGATAGGAAACTCATTTCATTACTTATGCATTTGTCTCATAAGATAAGACCTTGTTTCATTATTCTTATGAGCTCACAATCCTATGAGGCAATTTATTAAACTTTTGCACCATTATTTGCATAACCAAGCTAAATAGATTGGCCCCTGAATGAAACCAGATGATGAAATATATCCAGTTTCTATTGTATCTATGGATTGTGAGATGGTGGTGGGAGGATGAGTGCTTTAACCTTTGTGTAATTCCTTGCAAGTATATATCCTCCACTTTATTTATTTTGAAATGTTAAATATTTATAGTAAAACATACACATGAATAGATTCATATTTATCTTGAGTTATAGAGCCCAACACATTTCAAGTTAAAAGAGTTTGTTTAACTTACAAATTCAAACACAACTTAGTTACACAACCCAATGGTTAAAGAGTTTTCCATGAAAATTTAGTTTTAAGTAAGATTTTCTTAAATGCCAAATATGCCTTAACGATTTTGCATAAATTACAAATAGATCATAAATTAAAGATAGTGCAGTAATTACAAATACAGTATAAGTTGAGGAGTGCCTAAATGAAAAATACTGCTTAAGCTAATGCATCTTAAACATATTCACTAAATTACAAATACTTCTTAAGTTAAGAGTTTGCTTAAATTATATATAAAACTAACATTTTACTAAAACCTCTAGTTTTTTAGCGGTTGTTAAGAGTAATTGACAACCCATATGGTAAATAAGAGCCTTGTTACATAGCATCCATCCTTACAGTAATTAAGAGCATTGTTGCAATAGAATTTGGGCCCTTTGAGTAGTTGAGGGTTTCAATCCTTGTTCAATCTGTCTTAGGCTTGTAGAATTTAATAAAATATATAATATATGTGTTACAAAGCAATATATTCATCCAGATAATAGATGTATGTATTTAGAAATTCAAATATAGAAATCAAGTTTGAAAATATAGCACATCTACCAAAAGTTATATTTTTATTTTAATGTAAACTATATCTGCTTTTTTTCTTATTGCAAGATCCACTCATGACTCACTTACACTATGTTCACGTTGTTGAACATCTAGAAACTACACCAAAGATGACTATCAATTTTTTTTAATTTTCAACTTCAACATATTGTTTTATATTGGTTGTTTTCCAAATACTAAATAGGTCTATTGTTCAATACATATACATTGGAGTTCAAAGTGACCGTGTGACAATGTTGCAAAAAAGGAAATTAGATCTATACCATTGTCTTCAATTGCATACATTTTTATAATTACAAATAACCATTCCAATAAAAAACTATATTTTCAACATTATATATATATATATATATCCAAAATTTATGTTTACGTACATTTACATTTTTATGTCAAATTAATTGAAGTTCCCTATCATTTGTATAATCATTTCTACTTCATTAATTTCATGTGTTTTTTTTAAAAATTATACAGCTTTTAAACATTAAAGCATCTAACTATAATCTAACTTATGATACATTGTTCAATTTCAACCAATTTGCCTACACAATCATTGCATGTGTATTTTATGAAGTTATACATCTCTTACAAATTTAACCATCCAACTATAATCTAACTTATGGAGAAAAAGATAATTATAACAATTTAAAACTGTTTCTATTTATGATACATTTTCCAGTTTCAACCAATCTATCCACATAATTTCAAAAATGTCATATAATTATTCAACATATATATCCAAAATGTATGTTTACATACATTTACATTTTTATGTCAAATTAATTGAAGTTCCCTATCATTTGTATAATCATTTCTACTTCATTAATTTCATGTGTTTTTTTTTTTAAATTATACAACTTTTAAACATTAAAGCATCTAACTATAATCTAACTTATGATACATTGTTCAATTTCAACCAATTTGCCTACACAATCATTGCATGTGTATTTTATGAAGTTATACATCTTTTACAAATTTAACCATCCAACTATAATCTAACTTATGGAAAAAAAGATAATTATAACAATTTAAAACTGTTTCTATTTATGATACATTTTCCAGTTTCAACCAATCTGTCCACATAATTTCAAAAATGTCTTATAATTATTCGACTTTCCCATTATACGCCAAAGTGTTATTGCTAGTTTAACTTAATTGTGGATAAAGTTATTACTTTCAAATGTTTAAGGTTGGATTTTTAATCCTCAAAGGTGATTAAAAAAAAGAAGTTATTTCATATATACATATATATCATCTCTACTCTCTTAAGCTTTTATTTTTACAAGTTCAGTGGAACAACGACTAAGCTCCCCAAAATCAAATGGAAAATTTAAATTTTTGGCTTGAATATGGAAATTGAATGATTCTACTAATTCAATTTACATTATATGTGTTTGTAAATATTTTAACCACAATTTCACCACTAAATAAATTTATATTTAACTAGGGATTAGTAAATGTAATTTGAATACTAATAGTTAAACTTAGTAACAAAGTTCCTTTGTTATTATTTAAATTATTACCTGATAGATTCCCAAATTGTGAAGTCTAAGACCATTGTCCTAAGCATACAATAATATATTCCTATCACAAACTCCTAACAATGGTTGGCCCAAAAGTCTTAATTGAGTATCAAGTGCCTATACGAATATTAAAGAAAATCCCAATATTCGAAAAGATTAAACAACACTTAAGGTAATATTAAATAGCCAAGGTAATGGTTGGATATCAATGCCAATTTAATGACAAGGAATTCCAATTTCTTAATAATTCTAAAATCAATATTGCCTTACTAGATGTAGTTCATAATTTGGAGGATTTCAGAGCAAGTATAAATTCACACTCTATTGAGTCAAACAATAAAAGTTTTCTATATTATTATCTAACTAGATAATTATCAATGATAAATTACTTTCACTAATTAGCAGATCCAAATCCTACAAAAGAGTTAGAAACAATTGAAGTACTACGATACAAAAAAAGGAGAACTACTAGATGCCTTATTTCTTAGAATAACACTTTTATTCCTATAATATTTAAAATTAACATGATATTGCTACTTCCATATAATTAGATAGCCAAATAGACTTAATATATTTTATAATTAACATATCAAAACTTGAGGAGAGCTAGTTAGAACATGTTATTAAATTTCCAAGTTATTTCAAATGTGACTTTATGAAATTGTAAACTACATTGAAAACCCATTTTTTTGTCACTAAGATTGTTTAATCATTTGATCATCTTCATATAAATCATATTATCATAAAAAATATGACTCCAATTAAACCATATTTTATACCTTTGGGAGATTAAAATTTGTTTACAAACCACTTATAATAAATGTATGTATACATATGAAATAAATGAAATAGCATCAAACTAAGATCAATTCAAACACATGCAAACCTTTGATTGAGTTGAATGTGAAGTTTTGCTCATTTTTGATGTCGATGATCGATTCACTAGCATGACATTAGAATTCTCTGAATATAAATTTGATAGGACTTGGATAAAAAATGAATGACTAGAGATAGTTTTGATTTATAGATTGTATAGAGGATTCAATGAAGGGTTAGGACTTAATCTAGAACCTGAGATTTGATCTATTATTTGGGGGAGGGATGAGGATATATGGAACACATAGAAGAGTTGCACAATTACAATTTCTCAACTCAAACATGTTTGGGGAATTAACATATCTGATTGATTAGTCAATTTCCTACATGGAGGAGTTAAATTAAGTGCATGAGAGAATCGACGGAGTTGACCATTGCATGAAATATTTAACCAATTGCATGGATGAGTGAAGTGGATTTGATTGATGAGTGGGACTAGGAGTAAGTTTGAGTAGACTAATTAGACTTAGTAGTTAGCTAGATGAGGTGGAATTATGCTACACCCCTAATATTACAGTGTGCATAGGGTTATGAGTAGTCGGCTTGTGGCTACCTTAACTCTTAATTGAGTCATATTATCATTATTATATTGTTATTTAGTTATTTAGGTCATCCTAATTCTTATATAAGGTTATCTAGGTCAACCTAGGTGATATCCTAGGGAGAAGTATGGTATATATAATAGGTATAGGTAGGTTATTATCATCATGTTGAGTATTGTGTTCTTATTGAAGACTATTGGAGGTATCCCCCGTGAAGTGGATTAGGAGGTTTCTCCCTCAAAGTGGATTAGGATGTTTCCCCCTTGAAGTGGCATATTATTATCAAGTATTTGTAGAATATTTTATATTATATTATTATTGTGCAAGTTGTTTCATTCAAATAAATCAATTTAATAATTGGTGCACATGCGATGAAAATTAATATTAAATTATTTTATTAATGGATAATGTGTGGATAAATAATTAATTTAAAAATGGATGGATAATGATAGCCAAATTTATTTAAATAAAGTTAAGAATTATTTAATTAAATTATGAGGTGTTAGGAGTCCCAGGTGACAAAGTGATGAGGTGATGCAAGAGCATCGACTGCATCTAATTTTGGTTTGATTTTTATTTGGTGTTTTTTTGCTTGAATTTTTGCTTGTGAGATGAATAGGGAGACCCACAAAGCTATGGAGGAGGTTTGTAATTGTACATGTTGAAAAATAAACCTCATTAACCCGTAACCAGAAATGAACAAAGCAGATTTAAATTTATGCAAAATCAAAAGCCTTGGGACCCCACGCGGCTGGGAGGAGACAGCTAAAACTTTAGTTATCAATGAGATTTGACGTGGGGGAGAGTTTGTTGTTAAAAGACAGTTAATAAAAAATTGCATGGATAGTTAGAGAGGCGGTTAGAGAAAATTTCCATGTAAAGGAGAGGTGGATGGGATTGGGGCACAGAAAGAGAGGAAAACATTGCAAAATACATGACTAAAACCTCCTTTACCCGTGGATGGAAGTAACATGAGGTAGATTAAGAATGGATTAAAAAAATCCTCAAGATACCCATCGGGGGGAAAGAGGACAGCTATTTTTCAGCTAACTAGAAGAAGGTTGGCACGCATAGGTAGAGGGGACGGAGTTTGGCGTATGTAGGGAAGGTGGAAGTTTTAGAATAGAAAAGTGAAGATAGCACTGTTGAGAAGAGGAGGTGGTGAGTGCAAGAAGGTAGAGGGTAAGTTGTTGCTAGTTTCAATTTAAAAAAACCATCACTTTTAGCGCAGTCTAAAAACCTAGGTTGTATTATATTTACTTTGTCTTTAGTTGCCTCCATTTAACCCAAATGTGGATGTTTATAATTATATGAATGTGAATCATTGCTAGAATTATAGAGAAGTTTGAGAATGTGCAAAGCACCAAGTTGCATTTTCCAAATAAATATTATTTGTAGTGAATACAAAAATAATGAATTTCTAGATTAATTGATTTGTATTTTGCTGTGTATGTATTTCTCTCACCGTCAGAATTATAGAGTATTGATTAGTTTATAGGTTGTAATAAAATTCAAGCAAGATATATGTGGTGTGTTTTTTCTTTGCAAATTCTATTTTCCATCAATTTTTGGTATCAGAGCCACAAGTGACTGGGCAGGGTAAGTTTGGCAAGATGTCACCAAGGAGAATGCCAAGAGGAGGTGCCAAAAGAGGCATGGAAGAAGGGATTCTTGAAATGTTGTATAATCTCATGACAAGAATGGATGCCATGGAGCAAGCATAGAGGAGAGGGTTACTTGTGGGAGATATAAGCGAAAATGAAGAGGAGCAACCAAGTAGAGAAGAGGTGGTTCATGGAGAGGGAGAAGACCTTGATGGGGTTGAAGTAAGATTATTGAGAGCAGTCATGGGGGTTGGAGCCAAGCCTAAGATAGAGGTTCCCATCTACTCAGGAAGCCTCAATGGAGAGGAACTCATTGATTGGATCAATGACCTTGATAAGTATTTTGAATGCAAAGAAGTAGCAGAGGATAAACAAGTCAAGTTTGCGTGAACAAGACTCAAAGGTCACGTTGCATGTGGTGGGACTATGTTCAATTTGAAAGAAGAAAGAAGAACAAGGAGAAGATAACTTCTTGGGATAGAATGGTTGCCAATTTGAAAGCCAGGTTCTTTCCTGGAGACTACCAGACTAATTTGTTTAAAAGATTACAAAATCTTAAGCAAAAAGAGATGAGTGTGAAAGAATATACAAAGGAGTTCTACAAGCTTGTAATTCAGTCAGGGCATAGTAAAGAAGATATGGAGAAGGTAGCTAGGTACCTCAATAGATTGTGGTACAATTTGCAAGATGAATTGAGTCTTTTGTCACCTAAGACTCTTGAAGAAGCCTATCAATTTGCAATCAAAGCAAAGGAGAAGCTTATGAGAAAGCAAAATCAACAAGGAAGAGGTAAAGGAAGAGGAGCAAGAGGAAGATGGTGACATTCTAGTAGAGGACAAAAACACCATCAGGGTGAAGAAGAAGGCACTTCTAGTGGACAAGCTAATCCAGAGAGAGGAGGTTTCCAAAATAGAGGAGGAAGACCATCTGGTAGAGGAGGTTACTAAGGAAGAGGAAGAGGCTTTCCAAGAAAGTGATTTAAGTGTAACATGTTTGGTCACAAAAGTTGGGAGTGTTTTGAGTTTACACAAGAAGGCCACACAAGGCCTGAGAGGAGTAATTAAATTGTGCAAGCAAACCAAGAGAGTTTGGTGTCACCTTCTCATATTTTAGAAGAACCTGAGACAAGAGTCTTTGTTGTTCAAAAGAGTACTATTGAAGCCACCAAAGGAGAGTCTAGAACCTGTGCAAACGAGAGCTTTATTCAAGACCAATCGTAAGGCTAAAGGTAAGTGTTGCAAACTCATTATTGATAGTGGTAGTATGAATAATCTTGTGTTAGTTGAAATGGTGGACAAACTAAGTCTTATTAGAATCAAACATCCTAATCCCTATCAAGTTTCTTGGCTGCAAAAGACCATTAGTTATTAGTAGATGAGCATGCCTCGATAGATTTTCAGATAGGTAGCTATAAGGATGCTGTTATGTGTGACATCATGCCCATGGATGTGTGCCATTTTCTTCTTGGTAGGCCTTGGCAATTTGACAGGAGAGCCATACATGATGGAAGAAACAATACCTATACTTTTTAGGAGAGTCAAAAACATACATTGTTACTTTTGAGAGGAGAAGAAGGAGATAATCAGAGTAACAGTAGTAGCAAGGTTATGTTGGTGAGTGGAATTTTTTTTTTGCGTGATATGAAGGAAGAAGTGGGATATACATTAGTACTTAAGCCCAAGGATGCACCTACATCTACTAAGTTGGATGATTAAATGAAGGAGATACAAGACATATTGAAAGAGAATATGTATATTATGGTAGCTAATTTTTTGAATGAGTTGCCTCCAATGAGGAGTATTAGTCACCATATGGATTTGGTTCCAGGGGCTAGCCTACCAAACAAGGCTACATATAGATTGAATCCCAAGGAGAACAAGGAGATTAGAAAGCAAGTTGAAGAGTTACTAGAAAAAATGATTGATAATGGAGAGTCTTAGCCCGTGTGTTGTACCAAAAATCCTAGTGCCCAAGAAAAAAAGGTGATTGGAGAATGTGTATAAACTCAAGATCAATCAATAAGATAACCATTCGATACAGGTTTCCTATTCCAAGGCTGGATGATTTAATGGATTATTTGAGTGGTTTTATGTATTTTTCAAAGATAGACTTGAAGAGTGGTTACCATCACATTCAAACTAGACCTAGGGATAAATGGAAGACAATGTTTAAGGCTAGTGATGGTCTTTACGAATGGTTAGTTATGCCCTTTGGGCTTACAAATGCACCTAGTACTTTTATGAGGTTGATGAATGAAGTCTTGAAACCATTCTTGGAGAAGTTTGTGATAGTCTATTTGGATGATATACTAGTTTTTAGTAGGTCTAAGGAGGAACACCTAGAGCACTTAAGGCTGGTTATGGCATAATTGCATGAGGAGAAGTTGTTGATCAACCTCAAAAAGTGCACTTTTAAGAAGACTGAGTTAGTCTACTTGAGTTTTGTGGTATTTAGAGAGGGGTTGAAGATGGACTGGGAGAAGGTTAAGGCCATTGTTGATTTCCCAACACTGAGGAGTGCTTATGAGGTAAGGAGTTTTTATGGACTTGCTATCTTTTATAGAAAGTTTATTAAAAATTTCAGTAGCAAAGTTACTCCTATAATTAACACTATTAAAAGGCATAACAATCAGTTTGAATAGACTCAAGAAGCTAATTTTTTTTTTAGATTTTTGAAAAATAAAGTGACTGAACAACCTTTACTTGTGTTACCTGATTTTAACAAAGTCTTTCAAGTAGAGTGTGATGCTAGTGTCTTAGCAATAGGGGCTGTCCTAAGTCAAGAAGGGAAATTAGTTGCTTATTTCAGTGAAAATTTAAATGATGCTAAGAAGAATTATTCAACTTATGATCTTGAATTTTATGCATTGGTTCAATCTTTGAAGAAGTGGAGGCATTACTTGCTTCCCAAGGAGTTTGTAGTTTTCACAAATAACCATGCACTTCAGTTTATAAACCTTCAACACAAGCTGAATCAAAGGCATGCAAAGTGGGTAGAGTACCTTCAGAGTTTTAACTTTGTGTTGAAACATAAGAGTGGGCAAGAGAACAAAGTTGTTGATGCATTGAGTAGAAGAAGTTTATTGCTGCAAGAGATTCAAGCAAACTGTGTTGGGTTTGAGAGTTTGAAGGAGTTGTATGAAAATGATGTAGATTTGAGAGATGCATATGAAGCTTGGAATAGTCCTATTAGTAGAGATAGAGGACCATGGACTGACTTTATGTTGTAGGATGGTTTTTTGTTCAAAGGTAATCAGTTTTACATTCCCAGAGGATCAATGAGGGAGAATATTTTGAAGGAGAAGCATTGTGGCAGCCTAGTAGGACATTTTGGGTAGGACAAAAATTACCAACAACTAAGTATGTATTATAGGCCACAAATGTAGGAAGATGTAAACATGTATGTGGAGAGATGCAGAGTATGTTAACATGCAAAGGGCAACAGTCAAAATAATAGTTTGTACCAACCACTACCTATGCTAAATAGACCTTGGGATTCAATGAGTATGGATTTTCTTGTAGGATTTCCTAGGACTCAAAGAGGTAATGATTCTATTTTTTTAGTTGTGGATAGATTCTAAGAAATGGTTCATTTCATTCCTTGCAACAAGACTAATGATGCAAAAAATATAGCTAACTTATTTTTCAAAGAAGTTTTGCAGTTGCATGGTATACCTAGGAGTATAGTATCAAATAGAGAAGCGAAGTTTGTGGGTTACTTTTGGAGAATGCTTTGGAAGAAGTTGGGCACCCATCTTAGTTTTATCTTAGCTTACCATCCCCAACAAATGGTCAAATAGAAGTGGTTAATAGAATCTTGGGAAATATGTTGAGGTGTCTTGTTGGAAACACACTTGGTAATTGGGATATGGCTTTAGCACAAGCTGAGTTTGCATATAACGATTCTCTAAATCAGAGTATAGGTTTGAGCCCATTGTACATTGTCTATGGTATACATCCAAGGGGTATATTTGAACTCAGGGATCTTGGTAATTTTGAGAGGAGAAGTGCAAATGGAAAGGAGTTTACCAAAAGTATTCATGACCTCCATGAAGAGGTCAAATTGCAGATTAAGGGGAGAAACCAACAATACAAACAATATACTGATAAGAAGTGCACAAAAGTACATTTTCAGGTTGGTGATCTCGTTTTGGCTCATCTCAGGAAGGAGAGATTTTTAAAAGGTGAATACAACAAACTGAAACTAAAGAAGATTGGTCCTTGCAATATTCTCAATTTTTTTTTTGCCAATGCTTACAAGATAACTCTTCCTTCCGATATGGGTATCTCACCCATCTTCAATGTGGTTGATATCTATCCTTATAAAGGAAAGGAAATAGATGGAACAATAGAAACAGAGTTGATTCCAAGATGGGAACAACAAGTGACCAAATTGAATTTGATAGACATTGAGTGTATCTTGGAGAAGCAGTCATTGAAGAAGACCCGAGGAAAGAAATATTTCAAGTATTTGGTGAAATGGAAAGATCATCCTTTGGAGGATTCCACTTGGCTATCAGTTGCTGAGATCTCCAAATATGGTCATAGTATTGATGACCCCATGAGCGAGAGCTCATGATTTTTTTACTTCCGAGGGAGCCTAATGCAAGAGCATTAACTACATCTAATTTTCGTTTGCTTTTTATTTGGTGTTTTTGTTTTCTTGAATTTTGTCTTGTGAGGTGAATAGGGAGACCCGCACAACTATGGAGGAGGTTTTAAATTACACACGTTGAAAATAAAACCTCATAATTTTGTGACTAGGAAATAAAAAAGTAGATTTAAATTTATGCAAAATCAAAAGCCTTGGGACCCCATGTGGCTAGGAGGAGACAACTAAAACTTTAGTTGTCAATGAGATTTAACGTGGGGAGATTTGGTTGTTAAAAGGAAATTAATAAAAAGATTGCATGGATAGTTAAAGAGGTGCATAGAGTAGATTTCCATGTAAAGGAGAGGTGGATGGGATTGGGGTGCAAAAAGAAAGGAAACCATTGCAAAATACATGACTAAAACCTCCTCTACCCGATGACTGGAAGTAACATGAGGTAGATTAAGAATGGATAAAAAAAAAATCCTCAAGATACCCATGTGGGGGTGAAAGAGGACAACTATTTTTCAGTTGGGATTCAAAACTAACTGGAAGAAGGTTGGCACGCATAGGTAGAGGGGACAAAGGTTGGTGTATGCAGTGAAGGTGGAAGTTTTAGTTGAGAAAAGTGAAGATAGCAACAAAGGAGAAGGTGGGTGCAAGAAGATAGAGAGTAAGTTGTTACTAAATTCAATTTTTTAAAAAAGCCATCACTCTTAGTGCAGTCTAAAAATGAGCTGTATTATATTTACTTTATGTCTTTAGTTTCCTCCATTTAACCCAAATGTGGATGTTTGTAATTAGCTGAGCATGAATAATTTCTAGAATTATAAAGAAGTTGATGAGAATGTGAAAATCACAAAGTTTCATTTGCTAAATGAATGTTATTTAGAGTGAATACAAAAATAACATGAACTTCTAGATTAATTGATCTCTTTTGATGTGTATGTATTCCTCTCACTATCAACATCATAGAGTATTGATCAGTTTGTAGGTTGCAATAAAATTCAAGCAAGATATTTGTGGTGTATTCTTTCTTTGCAAGTCTTGTTTGCCATTACTAGGGGATGGCATGATGAATGAATAAATTAGATGATGACTGGAAGGAACTAGGACCTAGGTGGTGAATCAATGAATCGAGTGGTATGATAAGATGATTGGGTGATTAGTGGATAAGGTCCTAGGAGATGAACAAACAACAAGGTCCTAGGGGATGAATGAATGACTCAGGTGATTAGGTGAAGATGTCATTTTTAAGGTGTCCATAACTATGACCACTCATTGACAACTTTGAATTTGATAGATAAGTCAACATCTTACAAGGATTATGAACACTTTTGACCAATACTTAACAACACATACACCAATGTTTTTGAATCAATTAAATCAAGGTGATAAATAACTTTAGACGTGACTAGGAATAGTGATGACACTTTCAAGAGATTGATTTGATGATATATCCTTTAACAAGCATGTGTTTAAAAGAGAAACATGTTATTTTCTCATTTAAATTAATTATAACTATAAATAAAGGTAAAAACAAACCCAATGGTAGACCTCCTTTTCTCCACATCACTAGCCTAATCAAAATCCACTAATCCTTATATCCATTGTCCTATGCTATTTTTTCCTCCTTGGTAGCAAATCATAAAATCTTGTGTATCTAATGTAGCTAAAGACTCTCTTAAATATAATATAATAATTATTTTTATATATCAGATTAATGGCTTCTTAGGGCTCTAATTGCTTAGGAAATTCCTACTTTGGTGTATAACATAGCATACATAAGACTATCAAATACACTTGCATAGGGTATATGGATCATGTCCTCTATCTCATCAACTGTCAAAGGAAACTAATTGAAAAAATATTTTTCCTACAAGAATGTGAACACTCACCGGTTTACAATCTTGCATCCTAAACCAATAAAAAATAGAGTTAGCATAATTCCTTTGGTGGAGCTAATTTTTTTGTTTACTCTCTCTTGATATCTATCCTTAAGATAAACTTATTTGTGCCTAATTATTTTTATTGAAAGCTAAGATGTCAAATCCTTGATCATATCCTCAGTATTACTAAAGAATATTTCATCAATATGCATATAAATGACAATAAAATAATCACTATCACGTTTGAAGTAAACATTGTGATCTAACTTAGCTCTAACATAGCCCAACATTAAGACATAAGTGTCAAAATTATGATGCCACATACTAGAGGACTATTTATAACCATAAATATACTTCTTCAACACACAAATAATTCATTTATAAGTCTTAACCTCAAAGTTCCTCAGTTTTGTTGTGAAAATATCCTCCTACATATCTCCATGTAGGAAGCTTAGCTTCACATCAATTTGTTTAACCTTAAGGTCAAACTAAAAGGAAACATATAGCATGAATATGGTAGATGACATCTCTATAATAGAAAAATATAATTAAAATAAATTCCTTCTAATTAAGAGTGTCTCTTAGCCACCAACCTTACTTCATACATTTCAAAAATTCCCTTTGAATTGTATTTCTACTTGAAAAATTGTTTACAACTAGTTAGTTTCCTATCCTTAGGGAGCTTCACTAAGTCTTGTGTAATTCTATTCTCTAGTGCAATCATCTCCTCATCCATTGACTTATAGGACTTACTATCTATAGACTCTATTTTCTCGATCACTTTTCTAAGATCATCCTTATTAGTAGAAACAACAAAAATAACATCTAAAATCAATTGGTTTGTACCTATCAAGTTGCATTATCTACTAAGTGGACCTCCTCAATAATAGAATTTGAGGTTGTTCTTCTTCTTTAAAAATATTTATACTATCCTCATCATCAAGTTCATTCTAAATATCTCATTCAACATGCACTAATATATTCTCTATATTTATTATAAGGGATTAGTGCAATATTTGATCTCCCTAGACATCACATTCTTAACATCATATTTCTATTCATTCGATTCTAAATCTTGTACCCTTTCACACCATCATTGTACCCAATGAAGATACACTTCTCTACTTTGAAATAATACTTAGATCGCTTCTCCTTAGGCACATGTGCATATGTTTTGCAATCAAAACCTTCAATAAGCTACAATTAAGGATAATTTTTCAACCAAGCCTCCTTAAGGG
This sequence comes from Sequoia sempervirens, assembly GCA_007258455.2. Lineage (NCBI taxonomy): Eukaryota > Viridiplantae > Streptophyta > Pinopsida > Cupressales > Cupressaceae > Sequoia > Sequoia sempervirens. The sequence goes on along the minus strand of VDFB02000012.1, from coordinate 15,504,985 downwards.
GTTTTGTTTCCACGATAGTTAAGGTAGAAGACATGCTAATCAAGAAACAAGTTATTATCATATCTTTTACTTATAATGCTACTCCAAACTAGCTCCACTAAGCATGCTTTTATCTCTCTTCATTAATATATTATTTCATTTCTCTATAACTCAATTCTATTAAGGATGCACAAAGTTATATTATGCCTCATAATATCATCTTTCCTAAAAATTTGTTAAAATATACTAAATAAAATCTTCCACCATTAAATTTTTAAAAACCTAGATTTCTTGTTTATTTGGTTCTCAATAAGAGACTAGAACTCTTTGAACTTCGAGAAGACCTCAAAGTTGTGCTTAAGGGAAAACTACCATGATTTCTTCGAGATTTAATTAATAAAATATGCATGATATGCATATTTTACTTTAAACGATACATCCACAAGACCAAATACATCACTATGAATCAAATCTCAAATCTATTTAAATCTAGTAGATCTTGAATGACGCTTAACCTTGTTATATTTTCTATATACACAATGTTCACAAAAATTAAAATCTAGAGAAGAATTATTTATCCCTTCTACTAGGTTTTTACATTTCAAGGACCTTGGATCTTTCTCACCATTGTGAACCATAAGCTCCTACGATAACTTGGTATTCTCTAATAGAATTTTATGATTCCATAAATGAAGAATCTTATAACTACTATGTTCCATAGTGTTAGCATCCAAATAGAGTAGAGCTATAGAATGGACCCCCTTAGATAAGAGTATGTCCCCATGAACTATATTACACCCATATTTTTTGAAACCCACCTACACATCAACATGATTCAATTTACTTATAGAGAGTAAGTTTCTTGACAAACTTGAAATGTGCAAAATATTGGAGAGGGTTTTTTCCATTTTATATCAAGAATAAGTGTGACCCTACCTCAAACAATTATTTTAAGAGAATAATTATCTCTAAAGTACTCTCTACAATTGAATTGATCATTCTATAATAGCCACTCCTTGTTTGAGGTGATGTGAAAGAAGACTCCAAAATCAATCATCCATGCACTCTTATGTGCATGTGCAATAAGGGTTACCATGAAGTATCATGCCATTGTCATTAGAAGATCTCAAGTCTAAAGCATCATAAGAATCCTTCTGTACCTTCTTTTACTTATAGTCTTTATTGATGTGTTTGAGTTTTCCATGGTTCCAATATATTACCTTAGATTTTCTAGGAGACCAATGATTTTTTAGTGGTAAATCTTCCCCAATTGGAGAATAATTAATATTGGACGATTTGATTTTGGCAAACATAGTGGAAACTATTAGGGGTCCAAACCACCTAGATTTTTTAATTTATCAATCATGTGCACGTTAAATTTCCACCAATTTATTTATGAGTCATTTATAAGTAATATTTTTCTATCATAGAATATCAATTTATAATTGAGAATCACCTTGAATTTTGGAGACATGTTTAAATTTACCATCATATTGATTAATAACATTAAAATTTTACCATTTATTAAGACCAAACTTTTTTATACCATTATAAATCCATCCTATCTGTATGACCATAATCACCTTAAAATCACAACATATATTTTAGCTCATGGTCTAAATCACCCCTTTATATCAACCATTTTACAATCACATAGGATTCACAAATTTTTTACTTTAGTCTTTAAATCATGTAGGATTCACCAAATGTGAATTCATGTAAGTACAATAATTTTTTTTTTGGATATGTTAAGGAATTTTTAGATTGACTAGCTATCAAAGTGCCCATTAATCAAATTGGTGGAGAATGAAAATAAATATAAATCTCCCATATAATGTAGGTGTAAGATTTGTAGTTGGAAATATAGTAGGGACAAGAAGTTGCAACTAAAATTTGACACGATAGAAAAACATGTTGACAACGTTTATTAAAAGAATTATAGATGAAAAGGAAAAAGTTATGATGAGGAAGAATTCTTTCATGTTAAGTGGGTCATGGAATTTTATGAGCATGTTTGAAAAAGGTGAAGGTTGCTACGTGTGAAGGTATAGTTGAAGCTTAATTTGGAAAGATTATAGGAACATCACAAATGGAAAAAAAACCATTTAGTTGAGTGTTATTTTTCATACTTATACTAGAGGGCATCCTATGGTCGACTACCTGAAATATAGTTTATTGAAATTTATATCTACATTTCTAACTTTTATAACACACATTTATTAATAAATAGTGAATAGTAATGGGCATGTTGTCTTGTTGAGGTAGAAAAATAGTATGTACAAGAAAAAATAAAACAATCAATTTTTATTGCATTATCATTAGATGAAGTTATATAGTAGACAATACTTCTTAGGTGTGTATGATTGTGTATACTATAAAAAAACATTTTTTCCAACCTCTTCTACTCTTTGTTCATAAAATAAAGGAGAATATAACAATTCATAAAATATGTGAACTAGTTAATACATCTTTGAATGAAATTGGAGGTATGAATGTTTAAACAATTGCCAAAAAGTTGGTGTGTGTAGAGGTAGACGAAGCTTCAATAATATAAGGTCATAGGAAATATCTTTGTGTTAATCTACAATTACCTTCTTAACCATACATGATTTCCATTCACAAAATAACTTACAAAGTGACTACATCATTAAAATTTGTGAGCAAGTTTTTGTAATATCCAAATTTGAAGATTTAGTTTGTGAGCTTTGCTCATACTTTTGTTGAAGTCCCAAATGGGTTTTATAATTTTAATATTTTTTTGAGGGACTAATCACAAGAAATGAGCTTCTTGAGGATGCTGATTCTATATGAATATCCTTGTATGGGCCAATGTTAAGAGTTTTTCTTTAAATATCAATCCTTGATTGGAGTAATGTATGAACATTACCTCATAATAGAAAAAGATCTTGACCTATTAATTGGGTTAAGTGATATAAAGAAACTTTTAACTTTATTTACTATTCTTCCCATGTTGGAGGAAATAAACAATTTTTATGAAAAATTCCCAAGAATGAACTATGTATATTTTAGAATATACAATGCTATATAAAGACACTTTTAACTTTATTTACTATTCGTTCCATGTTGGAGTAATGTATGAACATACATACATACATATATAAGAGTTTTTCTTTAAATATCAATCCTTGATTGGATTAATGTATGAACGTTACCTCATAATAGAAAAAGATCTTGACCTATTAATTGGGTTAAGTGATATAAAGACACTTTTAACTTTATTTACTATTCTTCCCATGTTGAAGGAAATAAACAATTTTTATGAAAAAATCCCAAGAAAGAACTATGCATATTTTAGAATGTACAATGCTACATAAAATGATATGTGTGACCCTATATATATATATATATATAAGCAATCATTCATAAGTTCAAAATTTAATAGTTGGCACTTGATGCCAAATATGGACAACACTACTAAGTTTTAACAGTTTAATGCAAGTAGAGGGAGTTGTGTGTCTTTGTATGAATACATGAAATACTAGTTGGATATTTTTTGGGGGTTAAGGATATTGTGAGATCTCTTTACTCAAAATTTATGGATCAATTCCCTTGAGATGAACTTCTTAAAGCCATGTCTATTATTAATCTACAATACTTGATCAAATATCAACCATTTTATTTTCATAACAAGATAAAGACCTTGGCCAATTAGTTTCCAAAACTTTAAAATTCAAAAGTATAAGCAATTACAGAGGAAATTAGTTTATGCTAGAAGGAAGTATCACATTGTCAGAGAAAAAAAGAATGGACCCATAAGAAATACTAAGGAATTTGATGAATGCGATTGGTAGGGATAAAATGGAAAAAGCATGTGAAAAAAAGTGAAACTACAAGAAGACCTTAGAGGGACACATGGTAAAAGGAGAAGAACAACAAAATTTTGTAGATTGGAAACAATAAGACCAGTTGTTGCAAGTATGAGCTAGTTTGGTGGTGTTGTCATTGATGTCAACACAATTCAGTATGTTGCATATTGTACATGTATGGTTGAGATGTTGGTGAGATGTTGTGAGTACATTGAGCTATCTTTATGGTGTTTCAGATATGTTGGTTTGATGAGTTTACAAGTGATTTTGAGAAAATTAATATAGAAGTGAAGTCAGAAGAAGGAATGTATTTAGATGTGCTCCGGTATGTGCTCCACATTTCTCCTATGTTGATCCTATGCTTGTGTGGACCTAAAGGTTTGATAAAGGTGATTTAGTGGTGATATATGCTGAGTTTCAGCTTCTGGTGAGAAGGTACGTGAAAGTTGTGTCCACCGGTATGTGTGTTCCACCGATAGAATCAATATTCTGTGGACTGGGAGAAATATTGTTGCTCTTCATTTTTTCTTTGTTTCATTTCAGATCTTGCGCATCTGTGATATGTCTTGTGAAGGTCTTTCCTATGCTCTGGAGAAGAGGTTTGGAGTTTGGTGATTCAGAAATCATGTTTCAGTATTTTTGTGTGAGTTTGCATAGTTCAGATGGACTGATGAAAGGTATTTAGTGATTGAAGCCTGTTGTTTTTGTTGCGGATGTATCTGGAAGGTTTTGAGATGTATTCTCGTGCATAATGAAGCCTTTTGTGGCGTCCGCGTGTCATCTTCTTGTTGGGAAGCATGTACATCAATGTTTATTTGTGTTTTCATTAAGTTTGGCCGACCTAGTGTTTACACTTCATTTTTAGAATAAAATTTAATTAAGGAAGCATGTTGAAGATTATTTTTTGTCCACTCTTATTCCTTTCCACCGCAGGAATTTAGAGTTGCCGACCTAATTTGAATTTATGAAATGATGTATTGTGGCCAACCTTGGTAAATGTTTCTAAGGTTGAGAATAGTATAAAATCAAGTCGAGTTGTGAAGAATGGTATGACAGTGTGATGCAAAGTGACGAAAGCGTGCCATAAATCATAAGAGTAGAAGTGTGTGTGAGTGAGTTGTGATAGCAGTTTTTCAGTTTGTTGAAGGTAGTGAACTGAAGGTTTATGTAATCATGCAAATGCACTTTAACTGCAATGGTGGGTCTTTTGTTCTCTTTTGTATCTGTAGGTAGTGAGCCTCCCTATTGGACAGTGAGTCCTTTGTAGGTAGTGAGCCTTTGTATTTGGATAATGAGTCCTCTTTTGGGCAGTGAGCCTTTGTATTCAATTTATAATCTTTATATTGTGATTTAAACCTCATCGTGGTTTTTCCCTTATTGGGTTTTTCACGTAAAAAATCTGGTGTTCATTGTGTTTATGTACTTTCTATTATTTATATTTCATGCTTATATTTAATAACAAAATAGTGTGGTTGAAGATTTGATAAGTGATAAAGTTTTAAGATTGAATTTGTGTGACAACTGATTCATCCTCCCCTCTCAGTTGTCCTGTGCCTATTTAACAATTGGTATTAGAGCTTGTGGTTCCTTGTGTAGAGCTTAACCGCTTAATAAAGATCTGATGGTGCACAAATTGGCGATTCTTATGTTTGATGGAGCTGACTACAAAGATTGGAAGGGTGAAATGAGAGGATATATTATCTCTCTTGGTTTCAAGACCTGGAAGGTTGTTGAGAATAAGTATACACTTCCGTCTGGTGGTGTTAATTTTGCAGATGAGATCTCTGCTTATGAAGAAAATGAGAAGGAAAAATATGTCATTTGCAGTGGTTTATCTAAAAATGAGCAAATTAAGGTTAATTCTCTGGATACTACATATGAAGTCTGAAAGAAGTTGGAAGACTTGTATGAAGGAAATGAAAAAGTGAAATTGACAAAGAGATTGGCGACAAAGTGTAGATTTGTGAACCTGAAGATGGAAGATGGTGAAGAACTTACAAGTTTCTTTCACAGGGTTGAACAGACTACAAATGAAGTTAGAAATCAAGGAGGAAAGCTATCAGATGAAGACATAATTGAGAAGATCCTGTTCACCCTACTAGACTGCTACAGTGATAAAATCTTCGTGATTGAAGAAATGTATGATCTTAAGAAGTACACCTTAGAACACCTGTTTGACACCTTGCAAGCATTTGAATTGAGAAAGTTTCAGAAAGATGACAAGATAGAAGAAAAGCATAAATGAAATTTAAGGAAATGAAGAATGAGGAGGAACCAGATAGCGATGGTGTTGATGAGTTGGAAGCTAACTTCACCAGGAAGTTGAAGAAAGGTATCGGAAAGTATAAAGGTATGTTACACTTTAAATGCTTTAGTTGTGGTAATATTGGTCATTATGCTTCAAGATGTCTGAATAGGGCTACACATAAGAAGAACAAGGATTATAAAGATAAGGATAGAAAGGATAAGAAGTATAAGAAGTTGTACTATGTTAAGGAAGAGGCAGGTATTTATGATGATGAATTTAACAATGAAGTTGATGATAGTGAATGCTTATTCTTAGCTTTGGAAAGTAAATCCGTATCCACTAAACCTGGAAAATGTGTAAGTAAGAAGGCTCCGGAGGTTAAGAAGAATAGGATGGAAGGTACTTTGGTTATTGCTTTCCATGCAAGATAAGATGAAGACTACTGGGTAATTGATAGTGGATGTTCAAATCACATGACTAGAGATAAGAGTAAGTTCACTAAACTTGAGAGGTATGACGATGGTTTAGTTATGTTTGGTGATGATTCAGGAGCTAAGTTCTGTGGAAAAGATTCAATTAGTTTTGATGGAGTGCATAGTACTGATGATGTGTATTATGTGAAGGGTTTGAGGCATAACCTTCTAAGTCTTGGTCAGATGTGTAGCAATGGATTTAAACTTGTGTTTCAGAACAATACCTGTGAAATCAAGAAAGGATTCGGTAATGGAGATATGATTGATGCAGGAAGAAGAACTCATGGAAACATTTATCAGCTGAAAGGAGTTGATGGTCATTGTCTTGTATCTCAGATTAGTGAAAGGTTGCTATGACACCGAAGAATGGTACATGTGAACTTTGATAACCTGGTCAAGATCAGTGCAAAGGAGATTGTTTGAGGACTGCCTAGAATCACAAGACCTGCTAATGCCATATGTATAAGTTGTCAATTGGGGAAGTAGACAAGATGTAGTTTTAAAGGAAAGGAACATTCTACTACCAGAATGCTAGAATTAGTACATACTGATCTTTGTGGTCTGACTAAGACTGGAAGTTTGAATGGTGACAAATATTTCATTTTTCTTATTGATGATTACACTCGAATGACATGGGTTGCTTTTCTCATAGAAAAGAATCAAGCCCTAGATAGGTTTAAGGTATTCAAAGCAAGAGTGGAGAATGAAGTAAATTTGAAAATCAAGTGTTTAAGATTTGATAGAGGTGGTGAATTCACTTCTGGTGAATTTAATGCATTTTGTGAGGAACACGACATAAAAAGACAATTTTATGCTCCAAGAACCCCTCAACAGAATGGATTAGTTGAAAGGAAAAACATGACAGTTTAGGAAGCTACTAGAACTATGATGAAAGAGTCTAATGTACCAGATGTATATTGGAGAGAAGCGATACATACTATTGTTTATGTTCTTAATAGAGTTCAGATTAGGCACAACAACACAAAGACACCTTTTGAGTTATGGATTGGTAAGACTCGTACTGTAAAACATTTTAAAGTATTTGGAAGCAGATGCTACATTAAAAGAGATGATAAAAATCTTGGAAAGTTTGATGCTAGATGTGATGAAGGAATATTTCTTGGATACTCTACTACTAGCAAGGCATACAAATGCTTTAACAAAAGATTGAGAAAGATCATTGAAAGTGCTACTATGAAAGTTGATGAAGACATACGCAAACCTATTGAGATAAGTAAAGTTGAACCTGATGATCCTATCTGCAGACATATACTTGAAGAAAATAAGGAGAAGGAAGAAGAAGAAAAAGAAGAAGAAGAAGAGCAAGTGGAAGAAGAAGAAGAGAATGAACCGAAACCTGCTTCTAGGACTCCTAAATATGTACAGGAAAATCATCCAAAAGATCAGATAATTAGAGACAGGAGTGAAGGTGTGAAGACAAGAAGCAGAGCTGCAGTTGAGGTAAATTTGTGTTTACTCTCTAAAATAGAACCTAAATCTGTAGAAGAAGCATGTGAAGATGAAATTTGGATAAGAGTTATGAAAGAGGAATTGCAGCAGATAAAAAATAATCAAACATGGGAAATAGTCCCTAGACCTGTGAACAAAAATGTGATTGGCTCAAAATGGGTGTTCTGGAACAAACTGAATGAAAGTGGTGAAGTAGTAAGGAATAAGGCAAGACTAGTATGCAAAGGATATTCACAAGTTGAAGGTATAGATTTTGAAGAATTTTTTTCCCCTGTAGCCAGAATGGAAGCTACATGAATGTTTTTGGCATTCTCTGCACACAAGGACTTCAAGGTATATCAAATGGATGTTAAGTCAGCTTTTCTAAATGGTGAGTTGGAGGAAGAAGTGTATATGGAGCAACCTGAAGGGTTTCAGTTGTTTGACAAGCCGAACATGGTTTGTAAATTGAAGAAAGCATTGTATGGATTGAAGCAAGCTCCTAGAGTTTGGTATGCAAGATTGGAAAAATATCCGACAAAGCAAGGATTCAACAAAGGTTTTCTAGACAACAACCTTTACTTCAAAGTGAAAGGTAATAAGATGTTGATTGTAGTTGTTTATGTTGATGATATCATCTTTGGTGGAAATGAAGGCATGTGTTAAAAGTTTGCTGAAGAAATGCAGAAAGAATTTGAGATGTCTATGATTGGTGAATTGAATTTCTTCCTTGGTCTACAAGTGAATCAAACTAATAAAGGGATATTCATTTCACAATCTAAGTATGTAAAAGAGTTGTTGAATTTTTTTTGGATGGAGGATTCTAAACCGGTTTGTACTTCTATGGTAACCAGATGTAAGTTGAGCAAGGATGATGAATCTGCTAAGACTGATAAGAGAAAATACAAATCCATGATTGGCAGATTGTTGTATCTTACTGCTACCGGACCAGATATTATGCATTTTGTGTAAAAAGTTGGTATATTTCAAGCAGATCCTAGAGAAGCACTTCTTATAGTTGTAAAAAGGATATTTAGATACCTTAAAGGCACACTGGATTATGGATTATGGTACCCTAAGAGTAATGATTTCGCTCTGAGTGCCTATACAAATGTTGATTGGGTTGGATGTGTAGATGGCCAGAAGAGTACCAGTGGTGGTGCTTTCTTTCTTGGCGGAAGACTAGTTTCATGGTTGAGTAAAAAGCAAGACTTAGTTTCTTTATCCACTATAGAGGCAAAATATATTGCTACAACATCCTGCTGCACACAAGTTCTGTGGATGAAGCAAACTTTGAAAGAAATTGGTGTGATATGTGATGAGCCTATTCCCATTTTATGTGATAATACAAGTGCAATAAACATTTCAAAGAATCCGGTTATGCATTCAAGAACGAAGCACATATCTATCAAGTATCATTTTCTGAGAGAGAAAGTGTTGGAGAATGAGGTCAGACTGGAGTATGTGACAACAAAGGAACAAATTGCAGACATATTTACTAAAGCTCTTCTGAAGGATACTTTTGAGAATCTTAGGGAGAAGTTGGGGGTCATTGACCCTCCTAACTAGGTGCACATGAAGGTGCATCAATCTAGTAAATTCACAGATTCTTCATTCATCTGGACTGATAAATGGATCTACTCCGCATGGGGAGTAGAAAAGGTTTTCATTGTTGCTGTATGAGTGTAATCCTAAGGGGAAGTAATCAGAGCAACTATTCTTTTCCATTAATGTCAAAGGGGGAGAAAATACTATGTGTTGCCATCAATGACAAAGGGGGAGATTGTTGCAAGTATGAGCTAGTTTGGTGGTGTTGTCATTAATGTTGTCATTGATGTCAACACAATTCAGTATGTTGCATATTGTACATGTATGGTTGAGATGTTGTGAGTGCATGGATCTATCTTTATGGTGTTGTAGATATGTTGGTTTGATGAGTTTCCAAGTGCTTTTGAGAAAATTAATATAGAAGTGAAGTTAGAAGAAGGAATGTATTTAGATCGTGCTTCGGTATGTGCTCCACATTTCTCCTATGTTGATCCTATGCTTATGTGGACCTGAAGGTTTGATAAAGGTGATTTAGTGGTGATATATGCTGAGCTTTAGCTTTTGGTGAGAATGTATGTGAAAGTTGTGTCCACCGGTATGTGTGCTCTACCGGTAGAATCAATATTCTGTGGACTGGGAGAAATATTGTTGCTCTACATTTTTTCTCTATTTTGTTTCAGATCTTGCAGATCTGGGATATGTCTTGTGAAGGTCTTTCCTATTGACAAAGAGGTTTGGAGTTTGGTGATCCAGAAATCATGTTTCAGTATTTTTGTTTGAGTTTGCATAGTTCATATATATTGGTGAAAGGTATTTAGTGATTGAAGCCTGTTGTTTTTGCTGCGGATGTATCTGGAAGGTTCTGAGATGTATTCTCGTGCATAATGAAGCCTTTTATGGCGTCCACGTGTCATCTTCTTGTTGGGAAGTGTGTACATCAATGTTTATTTGTGTTTTCATTAGGTTTGGTCAACCTAGTGTTTACACTTCATTCGAAGAATGAAATTAATTAAGGAAGCGTGTAGAAGATTCAAGAATATTATTTTTGGTCCACTCTTATTTCTTTCCACTGTGAGAATTTAGGGTTATTGACCTAATTTGAATTTATGAAATGATGTATTGTGGCCGACCTTGGTAAATGTTTCTAAGGTTGAGAATAGTATAAAAGCAAGTCGAGTTGTGAAGAATGGTATGACAGTGTGATGCAAAGTGACGAAAGTGTGCCACAAATCATAAGAGCAGAAGTGTGTGTGAGTGAGTTGTGATAAAAAAATTTCAGTTTGTTGAAGGAAATGAGCTGAAGGTTTATGTAATCCTGTGAATGTGCTTTAATTGCTGTGGTGGATCTTTTGTTCTCTTTTGTATCTGTAGGCAGTGAGCCTCCCTGTTGGACAGTGAGTCCTTTGTAGGCAGTGAGCTTTTGTATTTGGACAGTGAGTCCTCTTTTGGGCAGTGAGCCCTTGGAAGTGAGCCTTTGTATTTAGTTTATAATCTTTATATTGTGAGTTAACCCTCACCGCGGTTTTTCCCTTATTGGGTTTTCCATGTAAAAAATTTGGTGTTCATTGTGTTGATGTACTTTCTGTTATTTATGTTTCATGCTTATATTTAATAACAAAATAGTGTGGTTGAAGATTTGATAAGTGATAAAGTTTTAAGATTGAATTTGTGTGACAACTGATTCACCCCCCCTCTCAGTTGCCCTGCGCTTGTTTAACACCAACACCACATAAGGAAATGAGAATGAAGTGATAGAAAAGGAGGTCGTGCCAATGAGCAGAAGATTTTTTTTTAAGGGTTTAAAACAATTAGAAATCAGAATCCATCAAAATGTTTCCTGTAGAGTGATGAGGGGAATGGAAGAGAGGTAAATGAAACACCATAAAGTGAAGCATATAACAAGATAGAGAAAAGGAAGAGGAGAGTAAGAAGTTGCATCAATGAGGAAAGGATTGGTTTGTGCAAACCAAAGACAAAGAGGTTTGTAGTAGAGTTGAAAAGAAGTGATGAGAAAAGTGTTGGAATACTTGTAATGTGCAATTGAATAGTGAAATAAAGAATGGATATTTGAAAACTGTATAAGACTTATTACTTATGATTTTTAATTTCATTAAATCAAGTAAATTCGCCTCCATTATTTTGTAATTGATTAATTGACAAATGAAATTGTCAATGTAATATTTTGTTTGGTTAAAAGAAGGGACTGGCTTGAGTAAACTGTATTTGAGGGATATGATATAGTTGAGAGTTTCATCTTCATAAAATGGTATCAAAGCTAGAGGTTCTGAGTGTATAGGAAGAGTACCGAACGTGAGGCAACCAATGCTAGGAATAGTGGGCAATGTAGAGGATAAAAGGTGATAAAGGAGAGATCATGTGAAGATTATTGCAGGTAGAGAGAATCCCTGAGCAATCGAGAGCTGGGAAGTCGTGAAGGAATTTGTCTTTGCAAATTGCAAAGCGTGTGATGTGAGTTGTGGAAGATTGCATCAGCTGAAGATGGGATGGATCATGAGGAGATTGATGCAAATTTTGTTTAGGGAACGATATTGGGAAGAAGTGGAAAATAAAAAGTTTGAAGATATGGGGAAGATCTAGGCCAGGATAGAGTTATTGGAGAAGAATATTGAAAAAGATGAGAGAAGATTGATAAATATAAGTGAGAAGAAGAAAAAGGATAACAAAAAGAAAAGTAGAGGAAATGAGTGTTGCATCATAAGATGGAAGAAGAAAGAGGTGAGAGCAACACCTACAAATATACATGAAGAATAAAAGAAGATATGAATTGAAGAAAATGAGACTATGGACTTGGAGAGTCCTAAATTTGATGAGAAAAATGGTGAAGAAGAGGATGATCCCTTGTTGGAAAAAGAGATGAGAATGAATGATAGTTTATTTGAAAGACGAATGTTGGATGAAAGTGATAAGAATATCAAGGAGAATGAAGAAGTGAGCAACAAAGAGAAAATAGCAGCAGAGGATGAAGATGTAGTTGATGATGATGCGAGAGATATCAAAATGAAGGATGATTTTGTAGCCATGGAGAAGGATGAGGTAAATATTATTATATTATGTGATGAAATTGATTTTCCTTCATTTTCTATTGAAGAGTATGGAGATGAGTACATGGAAATCTTTAACTTCCATGGAGTAGTAGATGCAAATTTTGGTAAGGATGTTGCAGGTGGTGATATGGATGGTGAGGGATTTTGGTGGAGGTGTTCGTTTAGTGGTGGGATGGATTCCATGAATGAGGATCAAAGAGGAGGAATAATTTGGTAGAAGAGGACAACACATGGTGGATGTAAGTCCATGAGAGGAAGGAAGAAAGGGGTGCAACGTTGTTGGAAGAAGAGGAAGAAATGACTTTGTGTCCTTGCCTAGGGATGGAGTTCGCTGCAGGTTACATTCAACCTACAAGAGTAGTTCACCTACTCAACTCCACCTTTGTGAGCCTATGCTCACAATATTTCTACCCCGTGTGTTTGATGTAGGAGCATCTGGGTACAAGTGTAATAAACATTGACCAAAAATATTTTCAATTGTTTATTTCAATTTTGGTTTTGCTCGATATCTCTTGGCGTTTGGAGTGAGTGGCATATTAGAAGTTACAAGTTTTTAGAGACCAATGAGGTTTCTTCGTGAAACTTCTTATGGAAATATTTTTGAATGCATCTAGGAATAAATGTCAAAGGTTTCAAAGGCAAACCCCTTCAGGTTTTATAGACTTAATTGTTTTCCGACTTGTGTTGGTAATTTGGTGAAACTTTAATATTTTGAGTTTTGTGAAGATTGAGGAAAAACAATTCAGTAAGAATGTTCATGGAATCTTTATGGGTGTGCTTGCCATTTTTTGTGTAAGATGGAGCACTTTGCATTTTTTTCCTGTCAGCATCGTGACACTCCTGGCAATGTCAAAGTTGAATAATGAATTTAAATTGTGTAGCTTCAAAGTATTTTAATTATTAAATTACTTGATCTTTGATGCATTTCAATGCTAAGTTGAAGAATCTTTCTAGTTTTGTAAAGGATCTTGTTTAAACACCCTTCTTGGTAGTGTGGAAAGGGGCGAATAGGAAGTGAAATGCCAAGGTGTGGGACAAATTAAATTTAAAGTAAATTAAACTGCACATAGAAATAAAAAAAAGAATATAGTGTTTGTGGATCAGTGAAAAGGCGAGTAGTCTCAAAGGGAAGTTTAAATAAATTTTAACATTTGAAAATAAAATAGGGGAGAATTACTACACCGGAAAAAGAATGAGGAGGGTTGCGTAGAAAATTTTGGAGAGTGAATAGGGGGTTGTAGCTTGGTAAAAGTATGGGAAACTATAGAGGAAATTAGTTTATACCAGAAGGAAGTGCCATGATGTCAAAGAAAAAAATAATGGAAGCACAAGAAATACTAAGGAATTTGATGAATGCGATTGGCAGTGATAGAAAAGAAAAAGCATGTGAAAAAATGAAACTACATGCAGACCGTAGAGGGCATATGGGAAAAGGAGAACAGTAACAAAATTTTATAGATTAGTAGCAATAAGACTAGCATCACATAAGGTAATGGGAATGAAGTGATAGAAAAGGAGGTCACGCCAATGAGTAGAAGAAAGTTTTTTTTTAGAAATATTTGAAATAGTTTCTTGTAGAGTGATGGGGGAATGGAAGAGAGGTAAAGGAAACACCATAAAGTGAAGCATATATCAACACAGAGAAAAGGAAGAGGAGAGTAAGCGGCTGCATCAGTGAGGAAAGGATTGGTTTGTGCAAACCAAAGACAAAGAGGTCCGCGGTAGAGTTGAAAAGAAGTGAAGAGTAGAGTGCTGGAATAGATGTAATGTGCAATTAAATAGTGAAATAAGAATGGATATTTGAAAACTGTATGAGACTTATTACTTGTGATTTTTCATTAAATCAAGTAAACTCGCCTCCATTATTTTGTTGTCAATGCAATCTATTGTTTGGTTAAAAGAAGGGATTGGTTCGAGTAAACTGTGTTTGAGTGAGATGATATAGCTGAGAGTTTCATCTTCATCATAGTCTTTATTGATGTGTTTGAGTTTTCCATGGTTCCAATATCTTACCTTGAATTTTCTAGGAGACCAATAATTTTTTAGCAGTAAATCTTTCCTAATTGGAAAATAGTTAATATTGGATGATTTGATTCTGGAAAAAATAATGGAAACTATTAGGGGTCCAAATCACCTAGATTTTTATAATTTATCAATCATGCGCATGTTAAATTTCCACCAATTTATTTATGATCTATTTGTAAGTAATATTTTTCTATCACAAAATATGAATTCATAATTGAGAATCACCTTGAATTTTGGAGACATGTTTAAATTTACCATCATATTCATTAATAACATTAAAATTTTACCATTTATCATGACCAATTTTTTTGATACCATTATAAATCCATCCTATCTGTATGGCCATAATCACCTTAAAATCATAACACATATTTTAGATCATGGTCTAAATCACCCCTTTTATATCAACCATTTTACAATTACATAAGATTCACCAAATTTTTACTTTGGTTTTTCAATCACGTAGGATTCACCAAATGTGAATTCATGTAAGTACAATAATTTTTTTTGGATATCTTAAGGAATTTTTAGATTGATTGGCTATCAAAGTACTCATTCATCGAAGTGGTGGAGAATTAAAATAAAGATAAACCTCCCATATAATGTAGGTGTGAGATTTACAGTTGGAAATATAGTAGAAACAAGAAGTTGCAACTAAAATTTGACACAATAGAAAAACATGTTGACAAAGTTTATAAAAAGGATTTATATATGAAAAGGAAAAAGTTGTGATGAGGAAGAGTTCTTTCATGTTAAGTGGGTCATGGAATTTTATGAGCATGTTTTAAAAAGGTGAAGGTTGCTACATGTGAGGGTATAGTTGAAGCTCAATTTGGAAATATGATAGGAACATCACAAATGGAAAAAAACACTTAGTTGAGTGTTATTTTTCATACTTATACTAGAGGGCATCCTATTATTGACTACATAAAATATATTTTATTGAATTTTATACCTACATTTCTAACTTTTCTAACAAACATTGATTAATAAATAGTGCATAGGAATGGGCAAGTTATCTTGTTGAGGTAGAAAAATAGTATGTACAAGAAAAAATAAAACAATCAATTTTTATTACATTATCATTAGATGAAGTTATATAGTAGATAATACTTCTTAGGTGTGTATGATTGTGTTTACCATAAAAAACATTTATTCCAACCTCTTCTACTCTTTGTTCATAAAATGAAGGAGAATATAACAATGCATACAATATGTGAACTAGTTAATACATTTTTGAATGAAATTAGAGATATGAATGATTATACAATTGCCAAAAAGTTGGCATGTGTAGAGGTAGACAAAGCTTCAATAATATAATATCATAGGAAAGATCTTTGCGTTACGTTACAATTACCTTCTTAACCATACATGATTTCCATTCACAAAAAAACTTACAAAGTGAATTCATCATTAAAAATTGTGAGAAAGTTTTTGTAATATCGAAATTTGAAGATTTAGTTTGTGAGCTCCGCTCATACTTTTGTTGAAGTCCCAAATGAGTTTTACAATTTTAACATTTTGTTGAAGGACTAATCACAAGAAGTGAGCTTCTTGATGATGTTAATGCTAGATGAATATCCTTGCATGGGCCAATGTTAAGAGTTTTTCTTTAAATATCAATCCTTGATGGAGTAATATATGAACATTACCTCATAATAGAAAAAGATCTTGACCTATTAATTGGGTTAAGTGATATAAAGGCACTTTTAAATTTATCTACTATTCTTCCCATGTTGGAGGGAATAAACTTTTTTTTTATGAAAAAATCCCAAGAAAGAACTAGTATATATTTTAGAATATACAAAGCTACATAAAATGATTCTTCTATGATTCTCTCAATGCCTTGAAAATGCTCTGAATGCTCTTTTATCACACTTCTACTCATAAATTTGATGTAACGCTTTCTTGAAGACTTGAAATCGCTAGGGATGAAACATAATGAAATAACCTCTTACTTAT